>ML428012.1:0-40849 GCA_005239525.1 Nicotiana knightiana
ATGTTTACTAAATCTAATAACAAAATAATAAATTAGCAATTAACTAACAATATAATGTAAACAGTGATAATAAAGGTCTAAGATTATGGTTTCCCCCGTTGGTGAGTTCTTCCTTGGATATGTCTTATAGTTTAATTGGCTATCTCTGTCAATCATGAACGCTCTAACTATCATAAATCTCTCTCAAGTAATTATGATATTTTACTAAACGCACTCTCTCAAGTTATGCTAGCTAGATCGCAATACAATTCACTTTAGATTGTACCCGAGGTATCGTTATCTCTAATCTAACCTCTAAACCCTCGGTTATGACTTTAGTCTATACTTCGGGAGTGGTGTTGTTCAAGAAGCTACCTAAATATGCACTCTCTCTCAAGTAGATACATAATAAATAGGAATAGTTAATCAAGGGCCCTTTCAATCAACTATAATAAGAACGTAGTTGAACAAAAAGAGATTAATCAACCAAAATATATTAATATCACAATGAATNAGGAAACACTTGAACTCGTCAAAACTCGGATTTGGCCGAACTGGGAACCCTGGGCGTTTGGACCCTAAGGCCTGGCTAACGCCAGGTTAGGGCTGGCGTTTCAGCCCTAACGCCAGGGTAATGCTGGCATTTCAGCCCTAAGTCCTGGCTAACGCCAGGTAGGTTCAGGCTGTAGGGCTCTGTCGCCCGGCTATCGCCCGAGTGTCTCTTTTCGCGTATTTTTCGACATATTTGCATCCCTTTAGCTCCATTTCCATCTCCAATTCACCTACACATTAAATAAACTCTATTAAGAACATAACAAGTGTATTTATATCATTAATGCACCTCAAATGTACTGTATATCACATGTTAAACTATGCATTTTAGCCTCGCATCAACAGTCACTAAATGACCTTTGCGGTTAGGATCGACACTTGGAGCTGGAAACTGATCTACCAGCTTCGAGCTTGATGGAGACCCGGTTTTCCCCATCGATGACACTCTCTTCGTCACTGACAGGTCACCTAAACCAGGGATCTCTTCAGAAGTGGTCTCCTCGATCCCATCGAAAAAGTTGTGGAGATCCATTCGTTGCCTATCCAACATGTTTGCTTCTTGGATCATATCATCGAAAATTTGGGGCGAATCTGAGATGTTGACTACACTGGGTTCGACCCCAGGTACTCCTTCCGGTTCTTGGGGAGTCTTTCTTTGAGTTTCTATTTCTCCCTTCTTCGATGGGGATGAGATGGCTTCCGGCTCGGTAACCTCGGTTAAAGCTCCTTCATTGATTGACTCCGTTTCGAAGGACTTCCGTGTAGAAATAGAAACTCTCGGGCAAGTCACCAACCCGACCTCTTCTTCTTGTTGTTCTTACCCGTCTGACTCATCCCTTAGTCGGCGAACTGAATCCATTGATAAGGGAGTAACTTTTCCCATTGGCTTGCGTAACTTCTTCATCGGTTTCTTCTTTTCCGAGCCCAACGGACTCGAGCCCTTTTTTCTTGTTTTCTCCTTGATCGGATTTGAAGCTGATGATTGATGAAGAATTTCTTCATCTCCGGTAGGAGGTCTCATCGGGACATCTTTCCCGAGACCTGCAGAAAATGCAAGAAAATTACCTAAGAAAGGGAAATTGTTTGAAGTGAAAAACAAATAGGAAGCGAAATCTCACCGTGGTTACGAGCCTCCCATCGGCCCTTGGAAAGCTCCATCCAAGCCCATTCAGAGTAGGGCCTCTAGGACACCAAGTTCTCGACCCATCTTCTTAGCTCTGGAACTGGGTTAGGCATCTGGGCCACAGTTGCAACAACAAAATTAAGGTAAGCAGCGATCAAGGGAAATACGAATGGGAAAACAAGCACTCAATGCAAATATACTTGAAATTGAAATGCCACTTCTCCAGAAAGGGCATATCTTCGGTAAGGATTAAATCTGATGTCCTTATTCTGGTAAACCTGCCCATCCAACCTTGGTCGCGGGTCTCGTCAAGGCTGGAGAACAAAGCTTTGGTGGCTCACGCAAGAGCTTAATTAACCCTCGATAGATTCGAGGGTTGTATAAGCGCATTAAATGATCGAGGGTAAATGAACAACCCTCGATTTTGATGGAGAAGAAATGGAGGGGGATGACGATCCTCCAGAACGATGGGTGAATCTAGCCCAAGGTAACATTGTAACTTTTGCAGAAGGCCACTATTACAGGATCTAGGGGCTGAATGTAAAGGGGTAAGTGTAAACACTTAAGTAACCCTCTACATATGTGGTGATCGATTCCTCAGGGGAAGAATGACCATGTCCTTATTTACCCAGTTTCACTCCTTTTTAACCTTATCGAGGAGGCCCTGATGGTGTAAATATACCTTGACATCGGTTCACATCGGCCCGGTACCGAATGGGTTTTTTCTGTTTTAAAGCCAGCAACCGTCAGACACCCTATTGGTATATACTCTTAAAAGGGGGATTCCGCCGCAGCTGTGTTGCCGGCGGAACGCGATGAAGATGGAACCTCTTTTTAGGGTACAATTCTAGATTTCTTTGCCATTTGTGGAAGGTAGATAAAAAGTTGATTAGAATTCGGAACAGTTGGGTATGAGAAGTGAGAAGCAAGAGTTCTTTGAGAGCAAGAGCAGAGAAGTTAATGGTTGTAAAAGGTTTGAATGAGGAAAGAATCGAAGCTTTATAGGTTGAAGGTGACGGTTCAGAGCCGCCTAGTGGCCGGCCAGCGCCTGACATGCATTTAATGCCTTGGTTACTGTACCGAAGGGATGTTTCAGTCACCTTAGTCGCTTACGTCACGGTGATGACGTCATGACGAATCGGGGTAAAGATCGAAGACTCAATTCGTTTCTTGTCATTACACTCCAAAAAATGAGGAGACTATCTGTATACGGTCAAAACCGGGCTCACTCGATTTTGTTGATTAATCGGGACCAAAATGGTGAGTCGAGGATCGACCCCGTATTATATCAGACCGAGACATGAAGATGAGGTACTGAGCTCGGATTCGAAGTACCAATCGAGATCGAGACCACCCAGGATCGAGGCCAAACGGAATAGACATCGAGTAAGACCAAAGATTGCATATTAACGGAAAATCGAGATATCCGTGACTGGTCGAGGATCGTGGAATCTCGGAACGGATCAAATCAAGAATAGTTATTTAGCTAATCATGGGATTTTCTTCTGTAATTAAATTGTACCATAAGTAGAATTCCTCTACTTTATAAAGAGGGGTTCTAATCATTTGTAACAATCCAACTCTCACATATCAAAGCAATATAATACTCTTTTCTCTCTTAAAACTCTCATGTTCTTCAGTTCAGTTCGTATTACTTAATTCTCAGCCGGTTCGAGGGCAATCTAGCTCGAGGGCCAAGTTGTGTTTTATACTGGTTTGCTTTGTTTTCAGTCAATTATCAACATTAGTTACTGCATTTATCAATTGATATTAGGTGAAATCACGTGTCCTTAAAATAACTTATAAGTTTAATTTTTATCCGATTTTAAGAGTAAACAACACTCTAGAAGAAGATCCTTCCTAAAGAACACAATCAAGTTTTTGTTCACCTATTTCCCGTTGTAACACAATTTAATTACCATCAAAACTGGATAAAACCTATTTTCCTTAATGCGCTTCTCCCTTCTAATATAAGAAAATTCCAGCAAGGGCCGCTTATCCTAATAGTTATGTGCTTTTTTCACTTTTAGTCTGCACTAGAAATTATTTATATTTGGTAACCAAAAAGTGTATAAAATTAATATAATTTTTATATATAACATATACATAATGTGTGTGTGTATATATATATATATACACACACACAAGAAATATATATTTTTTCGGCAGTATTTTAAGAGCAGCTATACAATGTCAATTTCTATATTATTATTGATGATGTATTCTGTCGATTATTCGTCTTAATTTTGCACACTTCTTTAAAAAAACATTTAATAATAATATAATTGTCAAAACTGCATTTTCCATTAATATCTCACATAATTAGTATTCCACAAATTGGAACGACAAGGGTATATGTTGGACCAGAAGTAATGGTCAAACCTAAAGAAGAAAATATAGAGGGAATAAAGAGACTAGGACCTGTTTAATATTTCTCTTTTTCTCAACTGGGTAAGAACAATAGGATCCTTTCTCCAATATCATACTTAAAACCAACATTATTTGCGCAGTTTTTGATGAGACCAGGACGGCTGGTTTCATTGATTAGATGAAACTTTGTTGGTTTCTTTTGAAGGTACGAAAACTATATCGTTGACATTTTTCTTAATCAAGGAGTTTCTAAGTGTAAAAGAAAATCTGATGTGAGGGATTCAAAGAGCATACACTATTTTAATTTTCTTTCAGCTATTTTTCTTTCGGCGTTTGTGATGACATACTTTTTAATTTGGCAATAGAATAAAATTTGAAAGAAACTCGAATATTGTCATTATTACCAGTCTTCATATTTTTAATTCCCTATATAACTTCGAGTTTATATACTAAACTTTACTATCACGTTCTACCGAACTGAACTAAGAGTCTTTTCTTATCACAGTAGATACGACTGTTAATGTCACATCACATGTTTTATGTATGTACATAGATAGCATAGCCAACACTTCTGAACTTGGAATTTATTTCGGTGAAAGAAGACATAAACACAGGAAAAAAGAGCAGTGAATGAAAAGGATTTGTGTACACTACTGTCTCACTCCAAACCAAAGGGGATTATTGACTATTTAGGCCTTGGGCCCACAAATCCAAAAACCTTCGTGTGTTCTTGGGCCCATTAACAGCTCACAGTCGCCCATTTTTGGAGTCCACAAACCTCTCTGTACAGGGACTCTGCTTCTATCCACTTCATAAATGCCACACGTGTGCATTTAAGAAAGATGACTTTGAAAAAAAACTTTTATTTAAATTAATTTCTTAGTTAAAGATAAGTCAATGCAAGGATATTATTTCAAAGTAATTTCTGGAGTTTTCTCTTATCCTTCTTATCCTTTGTATATTATACGGTTACGAGACTTGGTAACCTCAATGTACTTTTTTCTTTACTGTAATATAGGCCTTCGTTGTTTCGTCCTTTCGTGGATGAATGGAGACCGACTGACTCGGGTTTTATTAGCATATTTAGCAATCAAAGCTAGCTTACTAAGACCTCATTTCTTTTGCACTTAATAGATGTGTGAACCTTAATTATTTAGATATCAGATATTAAGTGTGTTTGTTTTTAAAGTACGAATCTTAATTATTTAGATCTTAATCATTGCGTTTATTTTTTTTATTTTACAACCATTTAATGGGTCTGAATAGGTCTGTATGATTAAGATCTATAACAAAAACTTAATTTCATTGAGATGCTATCATTCACATTCATTACTAACTACTGTTATCAACCATAGATGTCACCACTATCACCACCCACCACTCCCACCAACATCATTTTCAACCACAACCACACACTAACCTAGGTCAACTACTATAACCAACCGCCCCATCACCATCAACAACCATAGTCGACACCGCCATCATGATAAACTACCATCAACCATTACCTTACTCAATCACAATCACAACCATCACTACCATATGCCATTATTAACTATCACCACCCACCGCCACCATCCTCAACCATAATCGTCATCGCTACTAATTACCACTAGCTACTAGCAGATCCACTACCATCAACCAAAATCACCACCAACCATCGCCTCTAGTCGGCATTTACAAGCATCTCTATTATCCATCACCACAACTAACTACCATATTTTAAAAAATATGAATAAAGATACGTGCCATACATTCAGATGTTGAGAAAACAAACAATCTTAATTATTCCGTATTCAGATCATAATGCAATACCTTAATATTCAAATGTGTATTATGATTCAAATATTTTAATCTTAATACATATTTTAATATTTATATATGTATTCAAATTCAAACGTCTTAATCTTAATAAAAACAAATGAGGCCAACAGACGCATTTCTTCTTATCTTTTCTTGCAAGTTTTGTATTGAGAGCGTGATCTGAAATGTATTTGTAACTTTATTTATATTTGTTTCTGTTCATATATGTATAGAATTCGGTCCAAAAACGCCATATTATGTCGAACCATCGAATCCGTTGTTAGATCTGACACTGGCTTGAGTGGTCCTTACCTTTGCTTCTGGCCTTAATGAAAAATTCCTTCATCAAATTAAATTAGTTAGGAAGTGTTGTGGGAGTCGTATTAAATTTAAAAGTTCAATTCTTTGGTATTCCACCATAACCGTGAAGTGTAGTGACATTCTGTTGTTAATTCTTACTATGCTAATATTCACAAGTACGAGAGTATTTTGGGCCAGCATATATAAAACCGATCTCAAAATAATAGCCGGAAAATGTATATTTAATACAAAATTTTATATATTTTTTTGATTACCAAATATAAATAATTTAAGGCAGGGGTTAAAAGTGAAAAAGGCCCTTCTTAAATTGCAATGGGCCAAAACTTTTGTATTAAAAATTTACTTATTGAGTACCTTCATGGTGAGATTATTCTCAGTCAAAAAAGTGCTTCAGAAAATAGTCCATTAAATTAATGCTTAATTGTTTCATACTAAATATCCTATAAACAAAATCAAATTTTTAGTCCATTAAATGAAAGGGGAAATTCGAAATGAAGATCAAGAAAATATTAGTAAAAAGAAGAAGAAGAATATTTTTTTCCTTTTTTTTTTTTAACAAAGAAATTTATTCTTTGTTGAGCTGTCTGCGCTTTGTCTCTTATCTCATTAATTAATTTTTAGAATATTGGACTATTCCACATTATCTGTAACATCCTTTTCATGCATGCATGGAAGGCTTCTTGACTACAAACCGTACTGTCCCTTCATTCAAATTGGTTTTCTGTATTAAAGGCCAATTGCTCCTTTTACCTATCAATTTGCTGCTGTTGTATTGCTTTGAAGTACCTTATCGGTAGATACATTTAACATGGTCTAGGATATCCAATTCACACATCAGATATAAGTCGAAGAAGTTCCACATTATTGATAGGATACGGATAGAGAAGTAGATTCGCATGGATTCAACTTTTATAGTATTAAGCACATAATACTTTTATATAGTGACGGACTCAGAATTTTACATAAGCGGGTTCAACAAATGATGACGGTAGCTAATAGGCGTTCATATATGACAAGCATGATTCAATGACCTTTTTTTTCTTTCTTCTTTTTGTTCTTAGCACAATCTCTAGACAAATTCATTTAAAGTAGGCAAACAAAAATTTTAACAAAGTTGAAAATATTTTTAAAAAAGGTACAACAAATTTATCTACTTTCTATTTAGTTTAACAAAAGTTTATTAACCCTAAGATATTTAAATATTTTGTTATTACTAAGAAGTTGTTACTTGCGGAAAAAAGAGAATTAAAAAGATTTCTAAATGCTAACCCAATAATAGTGAAAAAGAGCTATACACCAAAGTACAAAATTTAGTATGAAATAATTAAGCATTAATAATTAAATTAAACTAACAGATTATAAATGATTCAGTAAATATACTTGCTTGTTTTATCAACATTTATGAAAGAAAGAACCAAAATTCAGTTTGTAAGTAGGTTTAGTTTTTTTTTAAAAGTTGATTAAACTATGGAATAGTTTTTATTGTATTCAAGCAAAGAAAATAAAGTGAAATAGAAAAATGACTAGAAATAGGACATGAGAGATATAAATTTGAAACACAATTTGTTCTCGCCTACAGAATCATATGGTTAATTTGCACACATGCCGTTCCAAATGCAGGCAAAATAAAAATTGAAAATTTATCGGACGCCATTTTGAACCCCCTCGACCATCTCAACAGAGAGTTCACTTGGTTTAAGCGGGTTCAAATATTATTTCTATACGTATTTCTTCTGTTTTAAATATAATTTACCTATATATACAATATATTTTTTTAACGAAACAAGTTCAACTGAACCCCTTGACACCATGTGGGTCCGCCCCTACTTTTACATATATATTGTTAGAAAGTTGCACACAGAGTAAGTTGAGGAACCTATGTGTCAAAGTTAGAAAGTTTTGTCCTTAAAAGATAGTCAGTTAGAGGCGGTTAGATGTGGGACTTATAAATGCCCACTCACGTGTATTTTAATGACCTTAATGAGAATAACAGATATTCATCTTCTTCACCTCATCTCCTCTCTTTTCTCTCTGTAGATTCCTCACTCTGAATCAATTTCATGTTGTAGTGTCGAGTGAATTCAATTGATTTCATCATGATATCGAAGCGGCTATCGCGAATTCATCGAGATTCAGGAAAAATCAGAAGATCGGAACTCCGACGAAGCTGAGTTTCAGTCAGCCATGTCAGGAAATGAAGTCTCTTCTCTAGATCACAATCATCCGTTGTTTCTACAGCCCTCAGATTCTCCAAGACTCATCCTAATACCGCTCAAACTCACAGGGCCAGAAAACTATGCTCTGTGGAGTAAGGCGGTGAAATTGGCGCTCGGGGAAAGTGTAAACTAGGGTTTGTGGATGGAACTTATGTGAAGAGTATGTGCATAGGAGAATTAGCAGAGCAATAGGAAAATGTAACACGATCATGTTGTCATGGATTAGGAGCACTGTATCGAGTGAATTGATGTCGAGTATCCGGAGTATCGTTTATGCCTCTAATGCAAGGAAAGTGTGGATTGATTTTTAGGAAAGCTTTGATCGATCAGACTTGACAAGGATTTATCACCTTTGGACAACCATCGCATAAGGCAAGGTACCGACTCTGTTACTAGCGATTTCACTAAAGTGAAGGACTTGTGGGATAAATTAGATGTGTTAGTACCACTGTCTTTATGTGACTGTGAAGAATATCGACCCTCAGTTGAACATCTGAGATTACAATGTTTGTTACAATTCCTTTAGGGCTAAATGAAAGCTATAGCAACATAAGGAGTAATGTGTTAGCTAAGAGGCATGTTGTGACTGTTGATTAAGCATATGCTATAGTCACTTAGGAAGAAAAGCAAAGGTCTTTAGGTGTTGTTTGATACATACAGGGAACAACTCACCATGTTAGTAGGAAATGTCAGGATTTTAGAGCAAAAAAGCCCGGTCTCATTTGTAAACATTGTGGGTATAAAGGGCATCTTAAGGAGAATTACTTCAAAATAATTGGATATCCAGCTGACTTTAAAAGCAAAAAAGAAGAGTCAGCCTGGAGGAGGAAAGGCTTATGCTAACAATGTGACTGCAAATAGTGAGGAAGGGAAGCTAACGACTGTGCAGGTACAAGAAGCAGGGCAGTTCTTCACAGAAGAACAATACCAACAGCTAGTCAAGTTTGTCAAAAACAACAACTGCAGAAAGTTCCAAAAATTTGCAGGTATAGTCTCTCTATTATCCAATGTAGGTATGTGTGATTGGGTAATAGATACAAGAGAAACACATTATGTTACATACTGTAAGGATATTCTAAACAATATTAAAAGGATGGATGATCAAGGGAGACATGGAATGCAGCTTCCTACTGGAAGTAAATCACAAATAACTCACACAGGAGAGGCTTATATATTAGGAAATAAGACAGTAACAAATGTCTTATATATGTGCCAGATTTTAAATTTAACATGTTGTTAGTATCAAAGGTCACAAAGGATCTCTGTTGCTCAGTCACATTCTTCCTTGATTTTTGTATGTTTCAGGATCTTAACAGTGCCAGGGTGATGGAGATTGGTAGAGAGAACAATGGTTTGTACTTGATTAAGTAGAATATAACAGTAGCATCAACAAGAGTTTTCCTAAAAAAAGGAGAAGAAACTGCACTTTGACACTTAAGGTTAGGACATGCTTCAATGAAGTCAATGCAACATATTCCATAGTTTCAAAATAAAGTTGATATGTAGAAACAAGAGAATTGTCAAGTGTGTCCATTGGCTAAGCAATGTAGGTTGAAGTTTCCTATTAGCAGTATTAGTTCTTCTGAAATTTTTCAGCTCATTCACTTAGATGTTTGGGGACCTCACAGAGTACCTACATATGATAAAAATCACTACTTGTTACTATTGTTGATGACTATTGTAGGTATACTTGAGTGTGTTTGATTCAGTCAAAGAATGAAGTATTAGTTGTAATAAAGAATTTTGTTGCAATGATTCAAAATCAATTTGGTATAACTTCGAAGGTGTTAAGATCAGACAATGGTATCGAGTTTTTTTTAATTCTCAGTGTAATGAATTATTAACTTCCTTGGGTCATTCATCAGAGTAGCTGCCTATATACCCCTCAACAAAATGGTACAGTTGAAAGAAAGTATAGGCATATATTGGAAATGGCATGAGCACTAAAATTCTAAATCTCAGTGCCAATAAGATTTTGGGGAGACTGTGTAAGAACAACTGCCTATCTGATAAACAAATTGCCCACAAGAGTATTACAAGTGAAGTGTCCATATGAAATAATGCATGGAAAACCAGCAAGAATAGATCACCTAAGAGTATTTGGATGCCTTTGCTTTGCAAGCAAATTACCCGGAGGAGATAAATTTTCACCAAGGGCAAGAAAATTTGTCTTCATTGGTTACTCAAAAACACAAAAGAGCTATACGTTGTATGATCTTGAAAGCAGAAGAGTATTTGTTACTAGAGATGTAACGTTCAAAGGGCATATCTTCCCTTTCAAGGAAGGGATGCAGATTGCAGAAGATCTCTTCCCAAGTGATACACCATCAGTTGTTCCAGATGAGCTCCTGCTTGAGCAACTAGTTCATCATCCAAACGCTGGAGAGCAGATTCCACACTGAGGAAATGGAAGTAGCAGACTCAGAAGCCATTCCAGTAGTAGCTGATTCTGAACAAGCTGTGACTCCAATAACTAAGTCTGATGATGCAGTCACAGTTCAACAGAGTGCACCATTAGTTGAGTCACAAGAAGACACAAGTCAACCATCTGTAGAAAGAACACTTGAAGATAACTTGCATACCAGAAATTCCAACAGAGTTTCAAGACCCCCTATTGGGCTGAAAGATTATATTACCACATCCAACTCATAGAACAAGCCATACTATATCTCAAACTCTATTTCCTACAGTCATTTATCCAACAACTACAAGCCCTATTTGGGAGTGTTTGCAGCAAAAGTTAAACCTAAATCCTTCAAGGAAGCATGCAAAGACAAGAACTAGATAGAAGCAATATCACAAGAAATTAAGGCTCTTGAGGACAATGCTACTTGGGAGATAGTTGACTTGCTTGTTGGTAAGAGAGCAATAGAATCTAAATGAGTGTTCAAGATAAAATACAAAAAAATGGAAAAATAGAGAGATACAAAGCTAGATTAGTGGATAAGGGTTATACTCAACAAGAAGGCATGGATTATCATGAGACCTTCTCCCCAGTGGAAAAAATGGTCACTGTGAGGGTGGTGACCAGCATTGAGCATCAAGAGGTTGGACTTTATTTCAAATGGATGTGAACAATGCATTCTTTCAAAAAGACCTCTATGAAGAAGTTTATATGGACTTACCTCAGGGTTTCCAGAAACAAAGGGAGCACAAAGTGTGCAAGCTGCTCAAATCTCTATATGTCCTTAAACAGAACAGTGGAACATTAAGCTGACTAAAGCTTTACTAGAAGAAGGATACTCTCAAAGTGCTCATGATCACTTTCTATTCACTAAGAAGACATGACCTCACATTATTATCATCCTGGTGTATGTGGATAATTTATTTATAGCTGTCAGCAATGTAGAACTGATGGAAGAGGCTAAACATACACTACACAATTCCTTTAAGGTAAAGAATCTAGGAGAACTTCGATATTTCCTTGGCATAGAAGTTCTAAGATCAAAGGAAGGGATAGAACTCACTTAAAGAAAGTATGCTTTGCAATTGATCTCAGAAGTTGGACTTGCAGTAGCCAAGCCAATCTCCACACCCATTGACTTGAATAAAAAATTGACTACCATCGACTATGATAAGTATGTAAGTGTCAAAGGAGATGAGGAACTGGGATATTGGAGGCTACCAAAGACTCATTGGGAAGTTACTCTACCTAACCATCACTAGACCGGATCTTAGCTTTGTAATTCAAGTACTCAGCCAGTTTATGCAACATCCCAAACAATCTCATTGAGATGCAGCATTGCATGTGGTGAGATATGTGAAATCAGCCCCAGGCCTTGGAATTTTACTAAGCACATGCCCTATCAACAATCTATTTGCTTATTATGGTTCTGACTCGACATCCTATCCAAATACTAGGAGATCAGTCACGGGGTACATCATTAAATTGAGTGATTCCTTGCTTTCCTGGAAGTCCAAAAAGCAACAAACTGTGAGTCGAAGTTCAGCAGAAGCTGAATACAGGAGTCTAGCAGCCACATTTGTAGAAATTACATGGTTTTTAGGACTCCTGAAAGAGCTTCAAGTCCACGTGCATCAACCAGTTCCTTTGAATTGCAACAGTAAGGCTGCTTTACAGATAGCATTCAATTCCATCTTTCATGAAAGAACTAAGCATATTGAGATAAATTGTCATTTTGTTCGAGAAAAAATCAAGACTAGACAATTGACACCATAATACATTTCTACCAATCTACAATTGGCAGACCTTATGACCAAGGGTCTAGGATCCACACAATATCATTTTCTTTTGTTTAAACATGGTGTGCTCAATGTGTTTCACCCGCCAGCTTGAAGGGGAGTATTGTAATATAGACTAGTTACACACAAAGTAAGTTGAGGGACATATGTGTCAAAGTTAGAAAGTTTTATCCTTAAAAGATAATCAGTTAGAGGCGGTTAGATGCGAGACTTATAAATGCCCATTCACGTGTATTTTAGTGTCCTTAATGAGAATTATTTATAATCATCGGCTTCACCTCATCTCCTCTCTGTATATTCCTCACTCTGAATCAATTGCATGTTGTAGTGTCGAGTGAATTCAGCTGATTTCATTAGTATATATTTATATTTGTGTCGATAATATTGGATATACCTGATTATTGAAATTTTGAGACTTGAAGATGGATATTATCCCTTCAAATAATTAAATTGTTTACAAGTATACGTAGGTTATTAAGTTATCCTATATATATATATATTGTTTTAGAGTGAAAAATAGGAAGGTTGATTTTAAACATGAAATATTTGATTTTTTTTCACTAATTCAAAAGAAAGATTAAGATCATTTAAATAACCTTGCAAGTTACAGAAACTTATTTTTAGTATATCTGAGGGTGATGAGGATTACATATTTATACGCGTGTCGGTCTACCTGATTACTGGTGAAATTCAAATTTTGTAATTAATAAAAATGCCAACACGAGTATAAGCTCCATAGGGAGATAACAATCCACTAAGTTCATTGAAAGTTATTTGGATCTTTACCCATATAATGATCGTTTTATATATGTATACACACTATACATCCTCCGTTTATTTTTAATTTAAGCGATTAGGTGGACGGCTAGTTAAATTAATTCTTGAATGTTTTGGGAAAATTGAGAGAGAATGAGCAAGCATCTCAATTATTTCTGTGCCAACTATTAAAAATGGGTTCAGAGCCTAGAGGGGTTGCAGTGATCATAATACTGGACTGTATGGGCTTCCTAGGCCCACTACAATCTCAAGGATCTTTACACAAATAATCGATCATATTCATTGTTTACTTTTTCTATCCATATACATAGATATACATTCATTATACACATATTTACATAAATTATGCATACACTATATGTCACACCCCCTTTTTCTATCATCTTAACTAAACCCTCTTAAAAAAGAATAAAAAGGTTTTGTGAAGTTCGAAAGGGGTTTTCAAATTTGAAAGTGACAAAAAATAGTGCTTTAAAAGGATTTTCAGAGTCGCCACCTGGCATTTGATTTCGGTGTGCCAAGTCTCCATTTTTTAATAACAATTTCCTATCCAAAACACATTTGACTCAAAAAAAACTAAATCTGCACCAGAGTTCTAGGTAAAAGGGGGTTCATTTCACTCGGGGAGAAGGTGTTAGGCATTCCCCGAATCCCGTAAAATTCATGGTTGCGTACTCGATCTAGTTGGATTTTAAGATAGTCAAATTGAGGTAAAAAAAATACAGAAAAGAAAAATAAACACACAAAAGGATCGAGGTCGTTCCTACCTAATAAAAGAAAAATAAAAAGAAAAAAATAAAATACTACGAATTCTACTTTCGACCTCCACATACAAATACTTCGGGGTATACCCTGGATAAAAATATATACGAACTTAGCGGGGCATTCCCCGAATAATAAACTAGAAGAAACGACCTCTCGCTTTAAACAAAAATGAAACAAAGAAAACCTAAGATTTGCTTACCCGAGTGCGGTCGGCCTAAATATGCTACTAGCGGTTAAACGGGTATAGCGAAATAAAGAACTAACCGAAACAATACAAAGCTCCAATCATTATCACTTTTTCAGTTATCTGCCATGACGATTTTGCTTTAAGAAGTCTAAATGTGATTTTGTTCTTTTAATCAAACAAACCCCACGTCCCATTTATCAATTAAAGAACAAAATCCAACAAATCACTAATTTGAAGTTATTAGTGAACTATCATTCTTTTTCTTCCTTTTAATCAAGTCTAATAGAGATAAGCGAATGATCTAACAATAATCTTTAATAAAGAAATATGAGTACTAACAAATGAATACACTTCCAATATCAAACAAATAACTTCACTTCATCAAAAGTTCATTCACAGAATTTTAAGGGAAGACAAGATATGAATCTGACCTTAAAACAACGAGTTTGAACTTTGATTGTTTGACAGTTCTAAGACTCGGAAAAAAAAAAACGGAACCTCAAAACAAATTTGACCCGAAGAATTTCGCTGGAAACCTCGTCGAACTTGAAACAGACTGCTTCTATACCTCCCTATTTTGCTATATCTATAGATAATCAAAAATCAGAAAAAAACAAAGGTGAAGGGCGTTGTCGTGGCTGTAGTTGTTGTTGTGGTGGTGAAGAGGCGGCGGCGTCTGAAGGTGGAGATAGTGTGGTTGCCGGTGAGGGATGGCGGGGGACTGACTTCCGGCGTTGGGCGGCGACTTATTTTCTGTGAGTGGGGATTGACGGCGACTATGGTTCAAGGGTGAGGTGAATGAGGTTGGGAGATGGAGGTTGGGCGGCTGGTTTGTGGAGGGGTGTGAAGGTGGTGAAGAGGCGGCGGCGGCTGGTGGGAGGTTAAGGGTGGCCGGCGGAGACTGTGGAGAAGGGAGTTCAATTGGCGGCTATTTTTTTTTTTCAGGAGGAGGAGTTCCTCCTCTTTTTCTTAGGGTCTGTTATGTTGTTCTCTTTTTTGGTGTAGATGGTCTTAGGGTGTATTAGTGTTCAAGAGAGTGGGCTCAGGTGAGGGAATAAGTGGTGGGCTAAAATGAGATTGGGCTCAAGAATATGGACATCCTAACAATTGAAAAATAAAATCTATACTATAGAATGCCAACATAATTCTATATTTTTGGTATTTCAAGACTATATAAAAATAAGAGTAGAATAGTAATAAAAATCCTAGTAAAATCATATAATTATAAAACATTAATGAAACTATTTTTTTTAAATGATCACTAAATAAAAATGGATAAAAATAGAATTATTGAATAAAATACTAATTAACCTCAAATTAACATAGACTTGAAATTATTTTTGTGTTTTTGATTTTATGTCTAACAATTAAAATTGAAGATAAAATATACCAAAATTATATAAAATCAAATAGATACTAAAAATACTAAAAATAACTCTTAAAAGTTGCACGGGTAAAAAATTACATGTCTACAACTGCCCCTCTTTGACTGGAAACACGAAGAGTTTTCAGACAAAGAACGACTAGACAGGTTTTTTTGACCCGACCCTTATTAGAGAGACCAAAAACTAAAAGAAAGGAGAATGTGACCGAGCCCTGGTATCGGAGCTGCCTACATATCATTGGCTATAAAGGAATCAGGTTACGTGTAGTTCAGATGTAGGAATAGTGATGGAGGAGGATACCGAGGTAGAGTATTGAGTGAATTGTCGTCAAGGTTCCGGTCCGCGGTTCCTGTCCTTACATGATAATTAAACCAAATGAAAAATAAAAATTACAAGAAGAACTATAAAATCATGTCTATTTTTCTGCCTTGAATCTTCTACAGTCTTGTTGTGCATCTCGAACTATTGGCTCGCATTCTTGAGGCGAGCTTCTTCTACTTCTGACTTGAATTGAAATTTGAAATGACTTCCCTCGTTATCCAGGTTGGCGCCTGCTACTGACTTAAAACTTGAAATGGATTCCCTCGTTCTCCCGGTGGGCGCCTGATGACTTGACTTGAAATGAATTCCCTCGTTCTCCAGGTGGGCGCCTGATGACTTGAAATGTATTCCCTCGTTCTCCAGGTGGGCGCCGGATGACTTATCCTGAAATGAATTCCCAGGTGGGCGCCTGATAACTTATCTTGAAATGAATTCCCTCGTTCTCCAGGTGGACACATGATGACTTAACTTGAGATAATTCCCTGGTTCTCCAGGTGGGCGCCTGCAACCACAACAAAACAAATGAAAAAAAGAAAATTTTCTGCCCCAGTTTGTACCAGGAACATTTGTGTGTTGTTAGAAAAACTGTAAATCACTTACGCTACTTATGAAATAATAAGAGTAAAACTAAAGACTCGATTGGTTTCAAATCCATACTTCTCTTTTTGTTTCAATTATTATCCTAGGAGAAAATTCATCACACTAGGTTTTCTTACCTTAGGAGAAAAGTTCATCAGACTAAGACGTATATCCTAGGAGAACGTTCATCAGACTAGTTTTTTTTTCCCCTTCTTTTCTTTGGTATCTTAGGAGAAAGATTCATCAGACTAAGATTTTGATCCTAGGAGAAAGTTCATCAGACTAGGTCTTCTATCTTAGGGGAAAGATTCATCAGACTAAGATTTCGATCCTAGGAGAAAGTTCATCAGACTAGGTCTTCTATCTTAGGAGAAAGATTCATCAGACTAAGATTTCGATCCTAGGAGAAAGTTCATCAGACTAGGTCTTCTATCTTAGGAGAAAGATTAATCAGACTAAGATTTCGATCCTAGGAGAAAATTCATCAGACTAGGTCTTTTTTATTTGTTATCTTAGGAGAAATATTCATCAGACTAAGATTTTGATCTTAGGAGAAAGTTCATCAGACTAGGTCCCCTTTGTTATTATCTTAGGAGAAATATTCATCAGACTAAGATTTTGATCCTAGGAGAAAATTCATCAGACTAGGTCTTCTATCTTAGGAGAAAGATTTATCAGACTAAGATTTCGATCGTAGGATAAGACTAGGTCTTCTATCTTAGGAGAAAGATTTATCAGACTAAGATTTCGATCCTAGGAGAAAGTTCATCAGACTAGGTCTTCTATCTTAGGAGAAAGATTCATCAGACTAAGATTTTGATCCTAGGAGAAAATTCATCAGACTAGGTCTTTTTGTTATCTTAGGAGAAGATTCACCAGACTAAGATTTTTAATCCTAGGAGAAAGTTAATCAGACTAGGTTTTTTTTTATCTTAGGAGAAAGATTCATCAAACTAAGATTTCGATCCTAGGAGAAAATTCATCAGACTAGGTCTTCTTTCTTAGGAGAAAGATTCATCGGACTAAGATTTTGATCCTAGGAGAAAGNATAACTTTGATTTTCACTTGGAAGACCTTGCTTGTTATTGGTTAACCACTTTCTCTGTCAACCCTTATTAATGAAAACACCTCTGATCTGTTCAGGACCAATACCTTATACCCGATGTATTGCTCATGAATTGACATTTACCGAACTTTTGCATTTCACATGAACCCCAAAGCACATCAATTATCATCAAATCAATGCGCATATTGTTCTTTCCTGAATTATGCCGCCTTGATGTGCTAGCCAGATGCCGCTCTGCGCAATTGGAAAGTTGGTAGCAAATTTTGAAGTCATTTCTCACTTGTTCTGACCAAATGGACTCTAAAAGAGGAATTGAAAAAAGCAAAAGGAATAGAGTAAGGGACAATGGAAAGTGATGATATCAAACAAGAAAATTACAAAGTAGAAACTTATCACATGTGCACACCAACTCTAATGACTATGACAAGCATTTTTGGATTGAGCAGCCTAATCTGTCAAGCAAGTCTAATGTTCCACTCTTGTTATATCTCTGTTTCGTGAAACTGTGCTTTAATGCTCCAATTATCCTATTTGACCATAATCCTTAGTCGACTTCTAGTGCCCCGAAGGGTTTTCACCATCAAGCCTCTCTCATTTTGCTCTTCTTTTTTTTTCCAGCTCACTGTCGCCTTACGGTGCCCATGAGGGTTTTCACCGATAAGACTCTCTCATTTTATTATTTTCTCTCTTTGTACTGAGAACAAGGCATTTCCCATGATGCAGGAAGATCATACATTTCACTATACACTTGATTTGGCATCCTCAAAGATTGGTCGGAAGTTCTTTCTTTGGACCGTAATGTAGGCTTTTGGATAGGGTTAGAAAGAAAGGATGGCATGGAGGCTCAAAATAATTTAAGATGAAAGGGTTCAAAATTACAACTTTTGGAATCAGATCTTTTGGCCAACATTAAAACTTCTGCCCAGTTTCTTTGACTGGGGAATTCTTTTTTTCATTTTTTTTCTTTTTGATTTTTTTGGATTTTTGTTTTAATGGGGCCGAACCTCAGAGTGAGGGTGCCTACGTATCCTTAAAAGGAATCAGGTCGAACGTAGTTCCAACCTGACCTGATTTTTTTCATCTTTCTTTCTTTTTTTCTTTTTCTTTTTTTCCTCTTTTTTCCCTATTTTTCTTCATTTTCTCTTTTTCTTTTTCTTTTTCTTTTTCCAATTTCTACCTCTACTTCTGATTCCAAAAGAGGGGTATGAAACAAAACACATTAAGGCTCAAGAGGGGCAGGAAAATATAAAAGTGTTTTGGGATAGTAGAATAAAATGCCTTCGTCATACCAAACTTTAAAAATGCCAAGTACAAACATGCAATTGAGATAAACAAGGAAATAATGTATTGTATCTATTGATGGCATCAACGCAAACAGAAAGTGCCAATGGGCAATACCTTTGTCCCGATGAGTAACCCTTGCCAATTCGAAGCAGACTTGACTCAACCTTATCTTGATGTGGAAGAATGTATTTCAACACTGATTGATCTGCCTCAAACAACTTTAGAGATATTCCCTTGTTGTATGCTCTCATTAACCTCTCGATTTCTCAGACTAACTACATCAGTTTCACTCAATTCAAGCTTCATGTTATCTCAGAATGTGTGAATCTTTACTTGTTTACTCAAATGCATCCCTTTATCATATTCAAAACTATGTTTCATTATTCCATGATTAGATTGGCTTTCAAGATCTGGCTAAAAATTATGCATGCATGTCATGTCACTAGAACTGGCCTGAAGAGAACTATATACAAGAAAAAAACTAAACAAATACTGACTAGAACTAACAGAAAACAGGAGATTGCATTAGACAAACGATGAAAGTGTTTGAACAAAACAAGCAAAATAGACATGGGTTACAACCCTATAACAATCCTAGATAACACTAGACGAGTTACTACAACTAAACGAACTAGGAAAATGAGAAGAAGAAGTATTTGAGCCACAAGACCATATTCGGATTACAACCCTGAAATAACCCAGACAACAGAAATGACAACAAAATAAACCACCAAAACTCCAGCCGAGAAATGAGTGTCTTTTCAATCACCAAGATCGACATCTTAGACACTGAGTTCCATATCAAAATTGCTGGGACCTTCACCAACTTCAATCACATTGTCTTCACCAGGTGGATCGTTGACTCCTTTGACTAACCCTTCGTCATTGCAAACAATCCCAACAATTTGTGCGTTGTTATGTACCTGTAGAGGATTATGTGTGAAACTTGGGGTATTACTGCCTTGGACCACAATTATCCCTTCTTGAATCATTCTTTCAATTTCTCTTTCAAAGCACGACAATATTCAACATTGTGCCCCTGAGCATCGGAATAGTATTCACACCTTTTAGAAGGGTCAAAACATCTTGCACGCGGGTCCACATGATTTGGAGGAATAGGTGCAATCATGTCATAATGCTTTAGTTTCTCAAACAAGCTTGCATATAACTCTCCTATTGGTGTAAAATTATCTTTCAACCTTTGTTCCCTTCTATGCCCCTGGCTTAGATGTGGGTTATAGGGCATTTGAAAATTTTGTGGAAGTTGGTGGAGATTTAGCGGCGCTGGTGCTCGCCTTCTAGGGCGTCTTAGTGGTTGGACAGATGTATGGACATTGTACAGAGGATGATACTGAGGTGGATTATGTGGAGCTCAGGGATAGGTTTGGGTTCGGGGTCGAGGCTGAGTATATTGGTGAGGCGGACCCGTTGGACCATGTGGTAATCCTGAGACAACCATGGCAACATCATCATGTTCCTTCTGACCCAGCAAGCTTCCTTTGTCGTTCTCAATTGCTTGTGTTGTGGCTTTTAGAGCAGAATAGCTCATGATCTTGCTCAACTTTAGCCCATCTTCTACCACTTCTCCCATTTTTACCACATCATTAAAAGACTTACTCATAGCGGAGATCAAATGTCCAAAGTAAGTAGGCTCTTGAGCTTGAAGAAAATACTCAACCATCTCAGCTTGTTCCATCGGGGAATTGACTCGGGCATCTTTCTCTCTCCATCTAAGCCCATATTCCCTAAAGCTTCCATTAGGAATCTTTTCCACCTTGATCAGATATAGGCGATTCGGGACAATGTCTATATTATACTGAAAGTACCGGGCAAAGGCCTGAGCCATATCGTCCCATGTGTACCACCTTCTGGCGTCCTGGCGGGTGTACCATTCTAAAGTTTCCCCACTCAGACTCTAGCTGAAGTATGCCATCAACAATTCGTCCTTTCCCCCGGAGCCTCTCATTTTACTGCAGTAACCTCTCATATGAGCTATAGATCACCATGTCCGTCATACAAGTCAAACTTGGGCATCTTGAACCCGACAGGCAGTTGGACATCAGGGAGCATACACAAATTCTTATAAGCCATACTCACCTGGCTTCCTAACCCTTGCATATTTCTTTATGATTGCTCCAGACTCTTTACTTTCCTAAATACCTCCTCTTACTCCACATTCTTGTGTCGTTTTTCAGTTTCAACATGAGGCTCAAAGTGAGGAGTGTAGGAGTAAGAATTTGGGACTTTGAAGATGGGTTGCAGGGCAAGTATTGGGTATCTGGAGCTGGGAACACGGGCTCACTAGAGGATTGTGGAGGGGGGAGGGGGTACAAAAATATGAGCAGATGTTAGAGCAGGGTATGTGGTTGTTTTGGTTGGTGGGGCATAAGTTTGGGACGAAGTGCCCGGGTAGGAGTGGTAAGGGATGAAGCCTGGTGCGTGTTGTGGGAAAAAGTCAATGGTACTGGTCATCTTGGCGTGGGACAGTGGTGGAATGGAAGTAGGATTTTCTGCATAGCTGGTAGGGATTGAAGGTGGAGGGTGTCCCCTAACCCAGGCCTGATACATTTCCACCATATGATGTTTTACCCTTCGGAGCTCCTCTTTCAGTTCTGATTCTGATTCAACAATTTCCCTCGGCAGGTCCACAACTCCTATGGCCGAGTCTTTACTAGCCATGTCTACTGATGCGTGGCTAGAATTCATGGTTTAACATGTTATATGCCTTACATTTTATGTGCGTTAATGATAAAAATACACTTTTTATGTGCATAATGGAGTTTATTTCATATGTAGGTGAATTGGAGATGGAAGTCGAGCTAAATGGATGCAAATACGTCGAAAATACGCTCAAGAGGCGAAGAGGAGTGCACTGGGTTATAGCCGGGCGTTATCCAGGCGCCAGGGCCCAAACGCCAGCCCTAGCTTGGCGTTAACCAGGCGCCAGGGCCCAAACGCCAGCCCTAGCCTGGCATTATCCAGGCGCCAGAGCCCAAACGCCTGGCCCCTGATCCGGTTAAATCCGAGTTTTGAAGAGTTTTAACTATTTCCCGGTTGGAATCGAAGTCTCCTACACGTTTAGGGTTTATCCCAAACATATAAATAGACCCAAAAACACAACTTGAGAGAGAGAGAGAGGCCATTAGAGACAAGAGACGCCTGAGGAATACTACTCAGAGAAGCAAAACATTAATTTTTACAGCTTTTATTCATTACTTTGTACTTTAATTATGCAAGTTATGTTAGAGTTGATTAGTATGAGCATGAGTAGCTAATTTCTTTAATCTAGGGTTTTGGTGGAACCCGTTGGGGGATGAACTTANTGGGGGAAACCATAACCTTAAACCTTTATCATAATTGTTTACAATACATTGTTAGTTATTATTATTGTTAGTAGAATTAGTAAAACATCACCAATTTCTATTCAAAAAGTCTTGAGAGAATTAATTGAGTAAAAGTTGATACGTAAATCCCTGTGGGATCGACTCTGGGCATAATACCCCGGATTATATTTGCAACGCCCGCTTAGTCTTTTATAAGACATAGTTGAGTGTGATCATCTACCTTGCTTTTTGACCTTGTGTTGTATGTGTGAATCACCAAAGTGCCACAAACTAACCACCCTCTGTTAAGATAACAATAAAAGTAATAAAGAAGAGCAAAACAAAGCCAACATGTTAGGGTTAGGACATTTATCATATTGAAATAACATTGCGTTCAATGCCCCTAGCAACAATTAATGGTTCTAGAATGAATTCGAGAGTCACAAGGTCATTGGCTTCATCCCAATTTTGTTCATTTCAATTTATCTTTTCTTTATTTTCTAGAACTCCTTGGCTGCTCATTTTTCTTCCTCTTTTTCTTTCTAATTATCACCAATTTCTTTCTCTCACCACTCGTGCCCCACAAATTCACTCTATTTTTTTCTTTCTTTTTTAAAAAAAAATTTAAGAAATGCGTTGATCGAACCCTATGTAGATTGCCTACGTATCATGTTCCACATGAATCAGGCAAAGCGTAGTTCTGAAAAAATAATGGATAAAATAAACTATAAACAATTTTTTTTTTGGTTTTTCAAATACAAAATAGGAAGTACTATAACAAAAGACCCGACAATCTTAACTAGACTGACAGACTCGATACTACTGTACAAGACTAAAATTTAAAAGACAACATAAATTAGACTCAACAATAAAAAGTTTCTTCAAGCAGCTTGCATATGCACGATCTTGACTAAAATGATCCCGGGTATCTGTCATGCTCGAGCTGTGGCACATGTATCCATACCTGAATGAGAAAAATAAGAGTAAAGAGATCATTGACTCAAGACACCTCCTATTGGACACATGCAAGGTATGAATGAGTTATTTTTGCAAAATGGCTTATGTGGTCAAGGATGACTATTAACGCAAAAATCAACAAAAGTGACCTCAAAGACATGGTAATACTTCACTGAATCTCGTATGACTTCAAACTCCCAATAATCATGGCCCTAGAAATTACTTTGCAGAAATGATCAATTTTACAAAAATGACCGATATGGCCAGAAGTGGCTCAAGATGCAAATTCAAAAAGGACGAACCTTAATGTAATGGGACACTTAATTGCGAATTCAAGATTTTGAGACATGGTTCACTGGACCACTTTAGCGAAAATAACCTCATTTGCGAGAATGGCCAATGTGGCCAAAAGTGGCTAGACATGCAAATTCATATGGATGGACCTTAAAACTGAGAGGACACATTGTTATGGACTTAGGGCTCTAAGATATTGATAACAAGTCATTTTGAAAAAATAATCCTATTTTGCAAAAACAACCTATGTGGCCAAATGTGGCTAAACATGCAAGATTTGGCTGCAACCCCGCGAAACCAAGAACCTAAGACACACTAGGAAGACCGGACCCGATGTGAGTTGCCTACGTATCTTGCCCCGAAAGACGAAAATCAGGTATGCATAATTCGGGATGATTGGATATGAAAGATAATTTAAAAAACACAAATTTAAAAAAACATATATTTTTTTTGTCTTTTTGAAAAATGATGAAACATGTAACTTTTTGGATTTTCTTTTTCTCTCTTTTTTTGATTTTTGGAAAATGATGGGAAAGTGTAAAATATTTTTGGATTTTCTTTTTTTTCTCTCTTTTTTTATTTTTGAAAAACGATAGGAAAGTGTAAATTTTTTTTTTGTATTTTCTTCTCTTTTTTTTTTGATTTTTTTTGAAAATGATAGGAAAGTGTAAAATCTTTTTGGTTTTTTTATTTTCATTTTGTTTTGTCTTTTTCTTGAAAATGTTGTGAAAGAAAAATATAATTGGATCCTACTTGCTTTATTTTTCACCCTTCTTTCCCAAATATCAGTTTGCAACATGTATCACATATGCAACATGTATCACATAGGGATGACTGAATGTCCTGTTGGGCCAGGGGCCCATTTTGATAAAATTTGGATAGGCCTCCTATAAAGGGACACGGTGCCTGGGACCGAGCCCTACTAGGTCTAAATGACATGATGCAAATAAGAATGATCTAAAGGCTGACCTACGTTTGGGTCCACTAACAAGGCAATGCAGGGAGCATATGGTCGATGGTGGCTGCTCAAGCTTTCCACCCACTCCATACGTCTGACAGCTCCCCCTCCTAAAATAAGGGCGACTTAACAAATATTCCGTGTACGCGGCGCATACTACGAGACTTGTTGCAAAAAGAAGACTCATGGTTATGCAAATGATAACAGTTATAAAGCGGTAACACATAAAAAAAAAACAAAAACACATAAAAAAACTAGCAAAATAATTAAATGAGTAAACAAAAATAAAAATCAAACAAAGAAAATAAAACACATAAGAACCTCAACCGAATATCCTAAAAGCCAACAAGATCAAGTACTAGCTCGAACCTACAACTCCCCAGCAGAGTCGTCAGAGATGTCACACCCCTTTTTTCTATCATCTTAACTAAACCCTCTTAAAAAAGAATAAAAAGGTTTTGTGAAGTTCGAAAGGGGTTTTCAAATTTGAAAGTGACAAAAAATAGTGCTTTAAAAGGATTTTCAAAGTCGCCACCTGGCATTTGATTTCGGTGTGCCAGGTCACCATTTTTTAATAACAATTTCCTTTAAATAACACATTTGACTCAAAAAAACTAAATTTGCACTAGAGTTCTAGGTAAAGGGGGTTTATTTGACTCGGGGAAAAGGTGTTAGGCATTCCCCGAATCTCGTAAAATGCACGGTTGCGTACTCGATCTAGTTGGCTTTTAAGATATTCAAATTGAGGTAAGAAAACACACAGAAAACAAGAATAAACACACAAAAGGCTCGAGGTCGTTCCTACCTAATAAAAGAAAAATAAAAATAAAAAATAAAAATAAAATACTACGAATTCTACTTTCGGCCTACACATACAAATACTTCAGGGTATACCCTGGATAAAAATATATACAAACTTCGCGGGGCATTCCTCGAATAATAAACTAGAAGAAACGACCTCTCGCTTTAAACAAAAATGAAACAAAGAAAACTTAAGATTTTCTTACCCGAGTGCGGTCGGCCTAAATATACTACTAGCGGTTAAACGGGTATAGCGAAATAAAGAACTAACCGAAACAATACAAAGCTCCAATCATTATCACTTTTTCAGTTGTCTGCCATGACGATTTAGCTTTAACAGGTCTAAATGTGATTTTGTTCTTTAAATCGGACAAACCCCACGACCCATTATCAATTAAAGAACAAAATCCAACAAATCACTAATTTGAAGTTATTAGTGAACTATCATTCTTTTTCTTCCTTTTAATCAAGTCTAATAGTGATAAGCGAATGATCTAACAATAATCTTTAATAAAACAATATGAGTACTAACAAATGAATACACTGCCAATATCAAACAAATAACTTCACTTCATCAAAAGTTAATTCACAGAATTTTAAGGGAAGACAAGAATAAGAATCTAACCTTAAAACAACGAGTTTGAACTTTGATTATTTGACAGTTCTAAGACTCGTAAAAAAAAGAACGGAACCGCAAAACAAATCTGACCCGACGAATCTCTCTGGAAACCTCGTCAAACTTGAAACGGACTGCTTTTATACCTCCCTGTTTTGCTATATCTATAGATGATCAAAAATCAGAAAAAAAACAAAGGGGAAGGGCGTTGTCGTGGTTGTAGTTGTTGTTGTGGTAGTGAAGAAGCGGCGACGTCTGAAGGTGGAGATATTGTGGTTGCCGGTGAGGGATAGCGCGGGACTGACTTCCGGCGTTGGGCGGCGACTGGTTTTCCGTGAGTGGGGATTGGCAGCGACTATGGTTCAAGGGTGAGGTCAATGAGGTTGGGAGATGGAGGTTGGGCGGCTGGTTTGTGGAGGGGTGTGTAGGCGGTGAAGAGGAGACGGCGGCTGGTGGGAGGTTAAGTGTGGCCGGCGGCGACTGTGGAGGAGGGAGTTCAATTGGCGGCTGTTTTTTTTTCCAGAAGAAGGAGTTCCTCCTCTTTTTCTTAGGGTCTGTTAGGTTGTTCTCTTTTTTGGTATAGATGGTATTAGGGTGTATTAGTGTTCAAGAGAGTGGGCTCAGGTGAGGGAATAAGTGGTGGGCTAAAATGAGATTGGGCTCAAGAATATGGACATCCTAACAATTGAAAAATAAAATCTATACTATAGAATGCCAACATAATTCTATATTTTTGGTATTTCAAGACTATATAAAAATAAGAGTAGAAGAGTAATAAAAATATTAGTAAAATCATATAATTACAAAACATTAATGAGACTATTTTTATTTTAAATGATCACTAAATAAAAATGGATAAAAATAGAATTACTGCATAAAATACTAATTAACCTCAAATTAACATAGACTTGAAATTATTTTTGTGTTTTTGATTTATGTCTAACAATTAAAATTGAAGATAAAATATACCAAAATTATATAAAATCAAATAGATACTAAAAATACTAAAAATAACTCTTAAAAGTTGCGCGGGTCAAAAATTACATGTCTACAGCTGCCCCTCTTTGACTGAAAACACGAAGAGTTTTCACACAAAGAACGACTAGACAGATTTTTTTGACCCGACCCTTATTAGAGAGACCAAAAACTAAAAGAAAGGAGAATGTGACCGAGTCCTGGTATTTGAGCTGCCTACATATCATTGGCTATAAAGGAATCAGGTTACGTGTAGTTCAGAAGTAGGAATAGTGATGGAGGAGGATATCGAGGTGGAGTATCGAGTGAATTGTCGTCGAGATTCCGGTCTGCGGTTCCTGTCCTTACATGATAATTAAACAAAATGAAAAATAAAAATTACAAGAAAAACTACAAAATCATGTCTATTCTTCTGCCTTGAATCTTCTACAATCTTGTTGTGCATCTCGAACTATTGGCTTGCATTCTTAAGGCGGGCTTCTGCTACTTCTGACTTGAATTGAAATTAGAAATGACTTCCCTCGTTATCCAGGTGGGCGCCTGCTACTGAACTAAAACTTGAAATGGATTCCCTCGTTCTCTAGGTGGGCGCCTGATGACTTGACTTGAAATAAATTCCCTCGTTCTCCAGGTGGGCGCCTGATGACTTAACTTGAAATGTATTCCCTCGTTCTCCAGGTCGGCGCCTGGCGACTTGACTTGAAATGTATTCCCTCGTTCTCCAGGTGGGCGCCAGATGACTTATCCTGAAATGAATTCCCTCGTTTTCCAGGTGGGCGCCTGATGACTTATCTTGAAATGAATTCCCTCGTTCTCCAGGTGGACGCCTGATGACTTAACTTGAGATGAATTCCCTGGTTCTCCAGGTGGGCGCCTGCAACCACAACAAAACAAACAAAACAAAGAAAATTTTCTGCCCTAGTTTGTACCAGGAACATTTGTGAGTTGTTAGCAAAACTGTAAATCACTTACGCTACTTATGCAATAATAAGAGTAAAACTAAAGACTCGACTGGTTTCAAATCCATACTTCTCTTTTTGTTTCAATTATTATCCTAGGAGAAAATTCATTAGACTAAGTTTTCTTATCTTAGGAGAAAAGTTCATCAGACTAAGACGTATATCCTAGGAGAAAGTTCATCAGACTATTTTTTTCCTTCTTTTCTTTGGTAACTTAGGAGAAAGATTCATCAGACTAAGATTTTGATCCTAGGAGAAAGTTCATCAGACTAGGTCTTCTATCTTAGGAGAAAGATTCATCAGACTAAGATTTTGATCCTAGGAGAAAGTTCATCAGACTAGGTCTTCTATCTTAGGAGAAAGATTCATCAGACTAAGATTTCGATCCTAGGAAAAAATTCATCAGACTAGGTCTTTTTTATTTGTTATCTTAGGAGAAATATTCATCAGACTAAGATTTTGATCTTAGGATAAAGTTCATCAGACTAGGTCCCCTTTGTTATTATCTTAGCAGAAATATTCATCAGACTAAGATTTTGATCCTAGGAGAAAATTCATCAAACTAGGTCTTTTTGTTATCTTAGGAGAAAGATTCACCAGACTAAGATTTTTAATCATAGGAGAAAGTTAATCAGACTAGGTTTTTTTTTTATCTTAGGAGAAAGATTCATCAAACTAAGATTTCGATCCTAGGAGAAAATTCATCAGACTAGGTCTCTTTGTTTGTTATCTTAGGAGAAAGATTCATCAGACTAAGATTTTGATCCTAGGAGAAAAAATGTGAAGAGCAATGGCAACATGTTATGCACACTAGCAAGACAAATGAAGGCAAAGATTTGAAAAACTTCCCTTTTTCGGCTCTTCTTATTTTTTTTTCTTTCTTTTCTTCTTTTTTGTTTGTTTTTTAACCAACTTGCTTGCACTTCTTTGTCCCTGTTTCAAACAAAGAAAACTTGTGAGTTTAAAATGCGGTGGTTAGTTTGTGGCCTTGACCTTGAGGGCTTTTGCTCCTTCACTTGCCATGATAACTTTGATTTTCACTTGGAAGACCTTGCTTGTTATTGGTTAACCACTTTCTCTGTCAACCCTTATTAATGAAAACACCTCTGATCTGTTCAAGACCAATACCTTATACCCGATGTATTGATCATGAATTGACATTTACCGAACTTTTGCATTTCACATGAACCCCAAAGAACATCAATTATCATCAAATCAATGCGCATATTGTTCTTTCCTGAATTATGCCGCCTTGATGTGCTAGCCAGATGCCGCTATACGCAATTGGAAAGTTGGTAGCAAATTTTGAAGTCATTTGTCACTTGTTCTGACCAAATGGACTCTAAAAGAGGAATTGAATAAAGAAAAAGGAACAGAGTAAGGGACAATGGAAAGAGATGATATCAAACAAGAAAATTACAAAGTAGAAACTTATCACATGTGGACACCAACTCTAATGACTATGACATGCATTTTTGGATTGAGCAGCCTAAACTGTCAAGCAAGTCTAATGTTCCACTCTTGTCATATCTCTGTTCCATGAAACTGTGCTTCAATGCTCTAATTATCCTATTTGACCATAATCCTTAGTCGACTTGTAGTGCCCCGAAGGGTTTTCACCATCAAGCCTCTCTCATTTTGCTCTTCTTTTTTTTCAGCTCACTGTCGCCTTACGCTGCCCATGAGGGTTTTCACCGATAAAACTCTCTCATTTTATTATTTTCTCTCTTTGTACTAAGAACAAGGCATTTCCCATGATGCAGGAAGATCATACATTTCACTACACACTTGATTTGGCATCCTCAAAGATTGGTCGGAAGGTCTTTCTTTGGACCATAAAGTAGGCTTTTGGATAGGGTTAGAAAGAAAGGATGGCATGAATGCTCAAAATAATTTAAGATGAAAGGGTTCAAAATTACAACTTTTGGAATAAGATCTTTTGACCAACATTAAAACTTCTGCCCCAGTTTCTTTGTTTGGGGAATTTTTGTTTTCTTTTTGATTTTTTTGGATTTTTGTTTTAATGGGACCGAACCTCAGAGTGAAGGTACCTACGTATCCTTAAAAGGAATCCGGTCGAACGTAGTTCCAACCTGACCTGATTTTTTTCATCTTTCTTTCTTTTTTTCCTTTTTTTCCTTTTTTTTTCTTTTTTTCCTCTTTTCCCCCTCTTTTTCTTCGTTTTCTCTTTTTCTTTTTCCAGTTTCTAACTCTACTTCTGATTCCAAAAGAGGGGTATGAAACAAAACAGATTAAGGCTCAAGAGGGGCATGAAAAGATAAAAGTGTTTTAGGATAGCAGAATAAAATACCTTCGTCATACCAAACTTTAAAAATTCCAAGTACAAACATGCAATTGAGATAAACAAGGAAATCATGTATTGTATCTATTAATGGCATCAACGCAAATAAAAAGTGCCAATGGGCAATACCTTTGTCCCGATGAGTAACCCTTGACAATTCGAAGCAGACTTGACTCGACCTTATCTTGATGTGGAAGAATGTATTTCAACACTGATTGATCTGCCTCAAACAACTTGAGAGACATTCCCTTGTTGTATGCTCTCATTAACCTCTCGATTTCTCAAACTAACTACATCAGTTTCACTCAATTCAAGCTTCACGTTATCTCAGAATGCGTGAATCTTTAATGTTTACTCAAATGCATCCCTTTATCATATTCAAAACTATGTTTCATTATTCCATGATTAGATTGGCTTTCAAGATCTAGCTAAAAATTCTGCATGCATGTTAGAACTGGCCTGAAGAGAACTATATCCAAGAAAAGAACTAAACAAAGACTGACTAGAACTAATAGAAAACAGGAGATTGCATTAGACAAACGGTGAAAGGGTTTGAACAAAACAAGCAAAATAGACATGGGTTACAACCCTATAACAATCCTATATAACACTAGACGAGTTACTACAACTAAACGAACTGGGAAAATGAGAAAAAGAAGGATTTGAGCCACAAGACCATATCCGAATTACAACCCTGAAATAACCCGGACAACAGAAATGACAACAAAATAAACCACTAAAACTCCAGCCGAGGAAGGAGTGTCTTTCCAATCACCAAGCTCGACATCTTCCACTGAGTTCCACATCAAAATTGCTGGGACCTTCACCAACTTCAATCACATTGTCTTCACCAGGTGGTTCGTTGGCTCCTTTGACTAACCCTTCGTCATTGCAAACCATCCCAACAATTTGTGCGTTTTTATGTACTTGTAGAGGATTATGTGTGACACTTGGGGTATTACTGCCTTGGACCACAATTATCCCCTCTTGAATCATTCTTTCAATTTCTCTTTCAAAGCACGACAATATTCAACATTGTGCCCCTGAGCATCGGAATGGTATTCACACCTTTTAGAAGGGTCAAAGCTTCTTGCACGCGGGTCCACATGATTTGGAGGAATAGGTGCAATCATGTCATAATGATTTAGTTTCTCAAACAAGCTTGCATATGACTCTCCTATTGGTGTAAAATTATCTTTCAACCTTTGTTCCCTTCTATGCCGCTTAGATGTGGGTTATAGGGCATTTGAAAATTTTGTGGAAGTTGGTGGAGATTTAGCGGTGTTGGTGCTCGCCTTCTAGGGCGTCTTAGTGGTTGGACAGATGACTGGACATTGTACGGAGGATGATACTGAGGTGGATTATGTGGAGCTCAGGGATAGGTTTGGGTTCGGGGTCGAGGCTGAGTATATTGGTGAGGCGGACCCGTTGGACCATGTGGTAATCCTGAGACAACCATGGCAACATCATCATGTTCCTTCTGACCCAGCAAGCTTCCTTTGTCGTTCTCAATTGCTTGTGTTGTGGCTTTTAGAGCAGAATAGCTCATGATCTTGCTCAACTTTAGCCCATCTTCTACCACTTCTCCCATTTTTACCACATCATTAAAAGACTTACTCATAGCGGAGATCAAATGTCCAAAGTAAGTAGGCTCTTGAGATTGAAGAAAATACTCAACCATCTCAGCTTGTTCCATCGGGGAATTGACTCGGGCAGCTTGCTCTCTCCATCTGAGCCCACATTCCCTAAAGCTTTCATTAGGCCTCTTTTCCACCTTGATCAGAGATAGGCGATTCGGGACAATGTCTATATTATACTGAAAGTACCGGGCAAAGGCCTGAGCCATATCGTCTCATGTGTACCACCTTCTGGCGTCCTGGCGGGTGTACCATTCTAAAGTTTCCCCACTCAGACTCTAGCTGAAGTATGCCATCAACAATTCGTCCTTTTCCCCGGCGCCTCTCATTTTACTGCAGTAATCTCTCATATGAGCTACAGGATCACCATGTCCGTCATACAAGTCAAACTTGGGCATCTTGAACCCGACAGGCAGTTGGACATCAGGGAACATACATAAATCCTTATAAGCCATACTCACCTGGCTTCCTAACCCTTGCATATTTCTCAATGATTGCTCCATACTCTTTACTTTCCTAAATACCTCCTCTTGCTCCACATTCTTGTGTCGTTTTTCAGTTTCAACATGAGGCTCAAAGTGAGGAGTGTAGGAGTTAGAATTTGGGACTTTGAAGATGGGTTGCGGGGCATAGTATTGGGTATCTGGAGCTGGGAACACGGGCTCACTAGAGGATTGTGGAGGGGGTACAAAAATATGAGCAGATGTTAGAGCAGGGTTTGTGGTTGTTTTGGTTGGTGGGGCATGAAAAGTTTGGGATGAAGTGCCCGGGTAGGAGTGGTAAGGGATGAAGCTTGGTGCGTGTTGTGGGGAAAAGTCAACGGTATTGGTCATCTTGGCGTGGGACAGTGGTGGAATGGATGCACGGTTTTCTGCATTGCTGGTAGGGAATGAAGGTGGAGGGTGTCCCCTAACCCAGGCATGATACATTTCCGCCATCTGATGTTTTACCCTATGGAGCTCCTCTTTCAGTTCTGATTCTGATTCAACAATTTCCCTCGGCAGGTCCACAACTCCTGTGGCTGAGTCTTTTCTAGCCATGTCTACTGATGCGTGGCTAGTATTCACGGTTTAGCATGTTATATGCCTTACATTTTATGTGTGTTAATGATAAAAATATACTTTTTATGTGCATAATGGAGTTTATTTCATGTGTAGGTGAATTGGAGATGGAAGCCAAGCTAATTGGATGAAAATACGTCGAAAATGCGCTCAAGAGGCGAAGAGGAGTGCACCGGGCTATAGCCGGGCGTTTGAGCCTTAAGGCCAGGCATAGCCTGGCGTTATCCAGGCGCCAGGGCCCAAACGCCAGCCCTAGCCTAGCAATATCCAGGCGCCAGACCCCAAACGCCTGGCCCCTGATCCGGTTAAATCCGAGTTTTGAAGAGTTTTAAGTGTTTCCCGGTTGGAATAGAAGTCTCCTACACGTTTAGGTTTTATCCCAAGCATATAAATAGACCCAAAAATACAACTTGAGAGAGAGAGGCCATTAGAGACAAGAGACGCCTGAGGAATACTACTCACAGAAGCAAAACATTGATTTTTACAGCTTTTATTCATTACTTTGTACTTTAATTATGCAAGTTATTTTAGAGTTGATTAGTATAAGCATGAGTAGCTAATTTCATTAATCTAGGGTTTTGGTGGAACCCGTTGGGGGATGAACTTATTGTGTTATTAATATAGTTTATTGGTTGATTAAACTCTATTTGTTCAACTACGTTCTTGTTGTAGTTGATTGAAAGGGCCCTCAATTAGCTATTCCTATTTATTATGTATCTACTTGAGAGAGAGTGCATATTTAGGTAGTTGTTTGAACAACATCACTCCCGGAGTATAGACGAAAGTCATAACCGAGGGTTTAGAGGTTGGATTAGAGATAACGATACCTCGGGTGCAATCTAAAGTGAACTGTAATGCAATCTAGCTAGCGTAACTTGAGAGAGTGCGTCTAGTAAATTATCATAATTACTTGAGAGAGATTTATGGTAGATAGAGTGTTCATGATTGATAGAGANCGTAACTTGAGAGAATGCGTCTAGTAAATTATCATAATTACTTGAGAGAGATTTATGGTAGATAGAGTGTTCATGATTTATAGAGACAACTAATCAAGCTATATGAAGTATTCGAGAAGTAAGTTCACCAACGGGGGAAACCATAACCTTAGAGTTTTATCATAATTGTTTACAATACGTTGTTAGTAATCGTTAGTTATTATTATTGTCAGTAGAATTAGTAAAACATCATCAATTTTTATTCAAAAAGTCTTGAGAGACCTGATTGAGTAAAAGTTGCGTATTCTAAAGACTTAATTGATACGTAAATTCCCTGTGGGATCGACTCTGGACATAATACCCCGGATTATATTTGCAATGCCCACTTAATCTTTTATAAGACATAGTTGAGCGTGATCAAATTTTGGCGTCGTTGCCGGAGAATTAACGGTGTTATCAATTGAGTTGGAAGAAATACAAAATTCTGAAATATAGTCAATTTTCTTCAAATTTTCATTTATACATTGAAAGTTTAACGTTTGCTAATGTGTTGCAGGTGCATTCCTAGAAACTCATCGAGGACTGGTGAAGTAGTCGAAGCCTTATCAGACCTCGAGAAAGTTTTCAAGGCCCTAAACCGGACCAACCGGAAAAGCAAACATCAACCACCAATTGAACAAATTGAACCCAACATGGAAGATCCAAACATTAGGAGCAATAATGGGGATGATGTGGTAGACCCAGTCGCTCAAATAGGGGCAAAGGCTCCTTTATATGACTGGGCACAACCCACAACTGAGATTTTGGCCACTGTGATACTGGTCCCTTAGATATAGGCCGAGTCCTTCCAGATAACAAATAATATGCTGCACTTATTGCAGAACAAGGGACTATTCTCAGGGTCATACATCGAAGACCCCCAACAACATTTGAAAAACTTCCTGTCAATTTGCAAAACACAGAGGCAGCCAAACGTCACTCAGGAGGCAATAAAACTGTTGTTGTTTCCATTCTCAGTGACTGGCGCTGCCCAGACTTGGCTAAACTCACTCCCCATCAATTCCATTACCACATGGGAGGAGTTAGTTAAGCAGTTCGTGAACAAGTTTCATCCACCTAACAAGACTGCCCAACAAATCGATGAAATCTTGAGCTTCAGAAAGAAACCAGTTGAAACCTTGCAAGAAACATGGGAACAATTTAAGGGGATCCTGGTTATCTGTCCACATCATGGTATTCCAGAGCAAATGTTGGGGCAACATTTTTATATGGGTTTGGCTGATACTGTTAAAGCAAATGTTGATGCTTCGGCTGGTGGAGCATTCTTGAGCAAAACGTGGATAGAAAGTCAAATCTTACTTGATAAAATGGCACAAAATTCAGGATGGACAACAAGGACTTCACCCATTACTCCTGTAGTTCACTCAGTGCCATTCGATCCATCTAATACTATTGTAGAGAACGTGGCCACCTTGATAACACAGATGAGTATACTTACTAAGAAGGTGGAAGCATCAGGACAAAAACAGCAAGTACACATCGTAGACACAACCAATAGGGAATTATGCACATCATGCATTAGTCAACCACTTGGTAACCACTGGAATGCAGAATGTGATCACCCTCCTTATCCAGAAAATATGAATTATGTGTCAAATTATGAACGTCAGAGACAAGGGGGGCAGAACTGGGGTCAACAAGTTCAACCATATAGACCACCTCACCAACAGCAGAATAGTGGAAATATGGGTTCCATGAGACCACAAGGCAATGCAGCACCATATCAGAGGCCGCACGGTTATACCCATCAGAATCAGCAACAATCATACTACCCTCCTCAGCAACAACAGGGGGGAAGGCAAGAAGATGGGTTCTCCAGGTTAGAAGCTATGATGCGGCAGGTTATTGGGTCAAATGCTAAGATCAGCGAAAGAGTAGATGCCCATGACTCAGCTATTAAAAATATCGAAATGCAGCTGGGGCAGATTTCAAATGCAGTTAACAATCGTCCTCACGGAACTTTACCTGCTGATACTCAGGTGAATCCAAGGGACCAGGGCCCAAAACAGTTAATGGCAGTGATTCTCCGCAATGGCAGAGACCTGGACCTAGAACAAAAAAGGAGGCATGAAAGTAGACAGACAAACACATTGGTGCAGGTACCTAATGAAATTGATGACTCAATCCCATTGATTAAGGGCATAGTGCAGCCAGCTGAAGGAGAAGTTAATAAGCACGGTGAAGCTGAGAAAGAACTTGAGGAAATCCCAGAGCCAGCAGTTGAGGTGGTGGTGGAAAAGGAAAAAGAACAAATAACAGAAAAGAAAAGAGCACCACCTCCATTCCCTTAAAGGCTAGCAAAATATCATAAGGATGAGCAGTATAAGAAATTCTTGGACATGCTAAAGTAGATACAGGTAAGTATCCCATTGATTGATGCATTGAAGGAAATGACTGGCTATGCTAAAATGATGAAGGACTTGATGTCCTGAAAATTTGACTTCCAAGACCTGGCTACTGTCACTCTTACCCAGACTTGTAGTGTAGTGGTGACACGTCCTATTGCTGAAAAGTTGGATGACCCAGGGAGTTTTACAATTCCTTTTACCATTGGAAACTTCGCTTTCGCCAAATCCCTATGTGACTTGGGAGCCAGCATTAATCTGATGCCACTGGCCATATATAAAAGACTGGGGATTGGTAGAGCCAGGCCTTATTCCATACTGCTGCAACTTGCTGATAGAACGGTAAAGAGACTGTCGGGTATTCTGGACGATGTGTTAGTGCAAGTGGGAAAATTTGTATTCCCTGCTGACTTTGTGATCCTAGACTGCCGAGTAGATGAGGAAATTCCCATAATCTTGGGAAGGCCATTTTTGGCCACAGGCAGAGCTCTCATCGATTGTGAAACTGGTGAGCTTAAGATGAGGCTCAATGATGAAGAAATCACATTCAACGTGCAGAAGTCTATGAGGCGACCAAGTGAGTTCGCTAACTGCTCTCTTATTGATGCCGTGAACGTGATACTGGAAGAAGATGATGCAACCTTAACTGTTGGGGATCCTTTGGCTGCATGTTTGATGAACTTAGATGATATGAACAGTGAGGAACTAGCAGAATGAGTATTAGAATTGGAAGGAAAAGGGACATGGTCGAGGGCTCTTGAAATTGAACCATTACACTTGGAAAGAGAGAGAGCCCACCAGCCAAGCCATCAGTTGATGTACCACCCAAGTTAGAGCTGAAGCCTTTACCAGCACACCTCAAGTATGCATTTCTTGGACCTAACTCTACATTACCAGTTATTATATCATCTGGGTTGCTAGATGTACAGGAACAACAATTGTTACAGGTACTTTCTGAATGCAAGACTGCCATTGGCTGAACGATGGCAGACATCAAAGGGATCAGCCCAGCTTATTTCATGCATAAAATTCTCTTGGAAGAGGGACACAGACCTTCTAGGGAACACCAAAGACGGTTGAACCCAAATATGAAGGAAGTGGTAAAGAAAGAAGTGATAAAGTGGTTAGATGCGGGAATCATTTTCCCTATCTCCGACAGCAGCTGGGTCAGCCCAGTACAGTGTGTACCAAAGAAGGGTGGTACGACAGTCGTAAGAAATGATAAAAACAAGCTGATATCCACTAGAACGATTACGGGTTGGAGAATATGCATGGATTACAGAAAGCTGAACCTTGCCACCCGCAAAGACTATTTCCCACTTCCCTTCATAGATCAGATGCTTGACCGATTAGCAGGGAAATCTCACTTATGCTTCCTTGACGGGTATTCGGGGTACAACCAGATTTCTATTGCCCTAGAGGATAGGGAAAAGACCTCTTTCACATGCCCATATGGGATATTTGCTTTCAGAAGAATGCCATTTGGCCTCTGCAATGCACCTGCACATTCCAACGGTGCATGCTGGCCATTTTCACAGACATGGTGGAGGATATTATAGAGGTATTCATGGACGATTTCTCAGTGGTGGGAAATTCGTTTGATGAATGCCTAGAAAATTTGAACCGTGTCCTAAAAAGGTGTATCAAAACGAACCTAGTGCTGAATTGGGAGAAGTGCCACTTCATGGTACAAGAGGGAATCGTCTCGGGACATTTGGTCTCGAGTAAAGGTATTCAAGTGGATAAAGCTAAGGTAAAAGTGATTGAAAAACTCCCTCCACCCACGTCAGTCTAAGCTATTCGTAGCTTCCTGGGACATGCCGGATTCTACCGCCGATTCATCAAGGATTTCTCCAAAATTGCCAACCCTCTCTGTAAGTTACTAGAAAAAGATAACCCATTTGTGTTTTCTGATGATTGCAGGGTAGCGTTTGAGAAGCTAAAGAAGCAGCTAGTCACTGCACCGATTATAGTTGCCCCCGACTGGGAGCAACCATTTGAACTCATGTGTGACGCAAGTGACTATGTTGTAGGAGCCGTGTTGGGCCAGCGAAATGATAAGGTAATGCACCCAATTTACTACGCAAGTAGGACATTGAGTGGAGCTCAGCTGAATTACACGGTAACAGAAAAAGAAATGTTGGTTGTAGTATTTGCATTTGACAAATTCAGGTCCTACCTGATCGGGTCAAAAGTGATTGTGTACACTGATCACGCAGCCATTAGGTACTTGGTTGAGAAAAGAGAATCTAAGCCATGCCTAATTCATTGGGTGCTGCTTTTGCAAGAGTTTGACTTGGAAATTCGTGACCGGAAGGGAACGAAGAACCAAGTCGCTGATCATTTATCACGCCTCGAAGGTGCTGAACAGGCACCTGAGGCTGAGGATATTCTGGAAACCTTTCCAGATGAGCAGCTGCTGGCCACAAATGTGAGAGAGGTGCCATGGTATGCAGACATTGCTAATTACCTGGCATGCGGCATTGACCCTTATGAGCTCTCCTCTGTACAAAAGAAAAGATTTTACCGTGATAGCCGTAACTACTATTGGGATGAACCTTATTTGTTTAAAATTTGCATAGATAACATGATCCGGAGGTGCGTCCCCGAGATAGAACAATATGCTATTTTGCAGGCTTGTCACGCAGCTCCTTATGGAGGACATTTCGGAGGAGTCCGAACAGCAGCTAAAGTGTTGGAGGCCGGGTTTTATTGGCCCACTATGTTCAGAGATGCCCATCAATGGGTGAAAGGCTGCAATGAATGCCAAAGGACGGGGAACATATCCCGTCGTCATGAAATGCCAATAAATCCAATACAAGAGGTAGAAGTGTTCGAAATTTGGGGGATAGATTTCATGGGTCCTTTTGTCATCTCATACGACAATAAGTATATACTTGTTGCTGTAGATTACATATCGAAATGGGTAGAAGCGGCAGCGTTCCCCACCAATGATGCAAAAGTGGTGGTGGGGTTCTTAAAGAAGAATATATTCACCCGCTTTGGGACACCAAGGGCCATTATAAGTGATGGAGGCACGCATTTCTGCAATCGTGTTTTCGAAAAGTTGCTTGCTAAATATGACGTACGTCACAAGGTAGCAACCCCATATCACCCCCAAACTAGCGGGCAGGTTGAGGTATCAAACCGGGAAATAAAGAGTGTACTAACCAAAACAGTTAACGCCACAAGAACTGATTGGGCGAAGAAACTTGATGATTCCCTCTGGGCCTACAGAACCGCATTTAAAACACCAATCGGTATGTCTCCATACAAGTTGGTATTTGGTAAGGCCTGTCACCTGCCCGTCGAACTAGAACATCGAGCATGGTGGGCATTGAAGCAGCTGAATCTGGATTTCGATACTGCTGGAGAAAATCGAATCACAGAATTACTAGAATTAGAAGAATTCAGAAGCCAAGCATTTGAAAGCACTAGGGTTGTATAAGGAACGAATGAAGAGACTTCATGATAAAAATATTGTGGACCGGGATTTCAAACCAGGAGACAAGGTACTATTGTATAATTCAAGATTAAAAATGTTTCCGGGTAAGCTCAAGTCCTGATGGTCGGGCCCGTTTAAAGTGGTCAACGTATTTCCTTATGGTGATGTGGAGATTAGTGCTGAAAAAGAGTCTAACACCTTCAAGGTCAATGAACAGATATTAAAAAGATATGTGGGAATGACTGAAGCCAATGTGCTTGCTATTGTGCACCTGGATGAACCTAAAACACCAGACAATCCTTAAATAGATTTTATGTTGCGTCGTGCCGCGATGTTAAATCAGGCGCTTCATAGGAGGCAACCTATTGATTTGTTGTAATCGTCGTGCCACGGCATTAAATAAGGCACTTGTTGGGAGGCAACCCAATGCGTAGTAAATCTTAGAGTAGCTAGAAGTATTTCGTTAATTATAGGTACTAACGAGCTTGCAGGTGAATTCGGGTGAAAGGAGGAATGTGTTAGCATGACGGAAGGTGGAAACATAGCCGGGGTTAAGCCGGACTTAAGCCCCAAACGCCTGGTTAACGCTAGGGAAAGGGTGGCGTTAAGAGTGAAACGCCTGGCTAACGCCAGGGGAAGGCTGGCGTTATGGCTAAAACGCCTGGCTAACGCCAGGTGAAGGCTGGCGTTAAGAGTGAAATGCCTGGCTAACGCCAGGGGAAGGCATGCGTTATGGATAAAACGCCTGGCTAACGCCAGGGTGCCCGGTCTTTCTGATTAAAACGCACGACTAACGCCAGGTAAGTTCCCTCTTCCTATTTTTTCATCTCCCAACTCTCTCTCAAGCAAGTTTCACTCCCAAGAACACACCCAAACACTGATTGTCTCTCATACCCACATCAAACCACATAGCTTGACACACTCATCTTCACTTCTTCAACACACAGCACCTTTAACACCCCATTATTACCCACCACACACACAAGATTTACACATCATGGTGCACTTTATCTGACTAACACACATCAATCCGTGAGGTATGATTCTAGCCCGATCATTTATTCACTCGAATTTGAGCAGATGAAAGGTGTATCCTTGATTTCATGATGAATTTTTTTTATGGGTTTATGAAGTTCTTGAAATATGTTGTATGGTGTTATGCACCCCAAGTCCTGAAACCCTTTAGTAATGAGCTGAAATGGTGAAATTAAGTGGTATTATGGAACCCCAAATTGATTTGGGTACATGAG
>ML428018.1:1780-27461 GCA_005239525.1 Nicotiana knightiana
CTGGCGCCCGGCTATAGCCCGGTGCACTCCTCCTCGCCTCTTGAGCATATTTTCGATGTATTTGCATCCATTTAGCTCGGTTTCCATCTCCAATTCACCTACACATGAAATAGACTCCATTATGCACATAAAAAGTTTATTTTTATCATTAACGCACATAAAATGTAAGGTATATAACATGTTAAACTATGAATTCTAGCCTCACATCAATACGTCCAAGTCTCAAATTACGATACAGCCCGGATGGGACCGTCAAAATACCGATCCGGGTCCGTTTATGCAAAATATTGACCGTAGTCAACTCAAAGTCATTTTGAAGACAAAAATTCATATTTTCTTAAAATTTTCACATAAAAATTTTTCAGAAAAAACACGGACTGCTGATAAGTAGGAATTTTGACTGCTTATTTTCTCTCTTTTACTTACGTTTTAGCTCAAAAATACTTAAAGGTACTCCTGAGAAGTATTGAAATGTGATTTCTTGCAGGAACATTGGGAAACGAGCCAAAGAAGTGAAAATCAACTCAAAAAGGAGTAAAATTGGACAACAAAAAAACAACACAAAAAGGACCACATTGCGGACCGCACAATACTGTGTGCGGCCGCAAACTCTGAAGGAGCACTGATGGAATTCCTTCAGAGAATGCGGACCGCACAATTATTGTGCGGCCGCAGAAGAGGAGATTCAGAGACCATGTTTTGGGAAGCTTGAAAATGTGCGGACCGCACTATTATTGTGCGGACGCAGGATGCCAAAGTGCAGTCGCACTCATAAATGTACGGTCTGCATAAACAAGTCCAGCCTCAGTCCGAGTTCAATTGTGCGCCCGCACTCAGAAATGTGCGGTCCGCACAATTAGATGAAGTGTGGCCGCATCCAAGTCTTATGCGACCGCAGAAAGCCATCAAATCAAGTCATTCTCAGCTTGCAGAACGCACACCGAATTGTGCGGGTGCACAACCTCCGCAACGGCAATTTTGTCAGATATTTTCAGCTTAGTATAAATAGAATTTTTTATCATTTTTAGGGTAAGTTTTGTAAGTTGGGTGCACCTGAGCCGTTCTTATTTACTGTATTGGATAACTTTGTACTAGATTAGCTTTTAAACATTAGATTTTTTTATTTAATCAAGTATTATGAATTCTATCTTTGTTTATTCTTTAATTTCTTCATTTTTCATGAGTAGCTAAACCCTTAGCTAAGGTAGTGACCCAACCCTAGTATGGGTACTTAATGGGTAGTTGATTTAGGACTTATTTATGATTGGGTTTATTATATTTAGCCTATTTATTGCTTGAATTTGACAATTGATGGTTGCAAACATTGATTCATGCCTAATTGACTTAGTCTCTACTTGAGAAAGAGAGATTAAGTCTAGGAAAACTTGGCTAACTAGGAATTGGGGTGAACTCAAGAAATTGATAGCCCCAATTAAAGGGTCGAACCTATGGATAGTAAGACCCGAATAGAGCAATTATCACTTGCTTTTTGAAATACCCATTTGGACTTGAAAAGCCAAATCGGGCAAAATAACTCAAACTACCCGAGGTATAGAGTGAGTAATTATGTGTGATTTCTATGTCGTATCCCGGTCAACCAAACATACCCTAAAGCTCTAAATATGTTAGGTAACCAACTAGGCGGAAGTCGCAACCCTAGATCTTTCATAACTTGAAAAACAACCAAAACCAATAATATTGTCTCTTAGCTTTACAATTGCAATCAATAGCGTAAATTTAGAAGTAGAAACAACAATTTGAAAATGTGGAAGTGTATTCTAGGGCATATCATACATTCACACTATGTATATACCTAATTCCATATCTAGCTCTCTATGGATTCGATCCTGACTCGCGTTGGGTTTTATTATTGCTTCGACCGCCTCGCAACCTAAATTGGTGGTGTGAGTTTGGGCGAGATCAATTTTTGGCGCCGTTGGCGGGGAGTGAAATGGAATTAGCTATATATCTAGGATTTTGTGTGATTTGTCTTCTTCTCCTTCCGAGTCACTAATTTTGTTTTTGAATTGATTATAGGTACGAGAATGGCTCTCAACAATGAACCCATCGGGAATTTTCCATTGGGGGAGGAAGTGGACGATCATCAAGGTGATGAGGTTCTTCCCAAACCTCAAGAAAATAGGCGAGGCCGATCGCCTCATGATAATGTTCTCGTCCCTCCCCCACCTCCACCAAGAAAGGCAGCGCATTGGGTATTTCCGAACGAGGGTTATGCAAGTTCTATAGTCCCGCCCCGCATTAGGACGGGAAACTTTCAAATCACCAACGTGGTGATTCTTACACTACTTGATCAATAAGGATTCTTCACCAGGGCACCAAGCCAAAATGCTTACAAGCATCTCAAAGGGTTCGTGGATACTTGTTGGGGGAGCGAACAAACTAATGTTTTCGAGGATGCGCTGCAGTTGAGACTAATTCCCTTTTCTCTATCGGGAAGGCATTGGACTGTTTAGCGAGGATGCCCAATCATGCCATCCATACATGGGATGAGCTAGCGGAAAAATCCATTGACAAATTCTTCTCTCTGGGCATATGGCTACACTTCAGGATGAGATTCTAGCGTACAAGAGTGCCCGAATGATGATATGACTGAGGCCATGATCCAACAAACCTTCTACAAGGGGATCAACACGACAAATTAATGTGTGGTAAATCAACCGCTGGTGAGAACTTCATGAACACGCCTTATGCCGAAGCTTGTGAAATTTTGGATGAGATAGCGGATACCTCATCGGCATGGCAAATTAGAGCCAATGTTCCTCAAGGTGACCCAAGTGTCATTTACCTACACAAGGAACTACATGATCATGGGCAAGCTATTTTCGAGTTGACGAACATAATGAATCAATTGGCCAAAGCTCAGCTTCAACAAGTTCAAGGGCCAAAGCATGTGAATGCGATGGAAGGTATGAATATGATGATGAACTAGAGAAGGCAAAAAGGTCAACAAATGCAAAACTGTCCGGAATAATTTGTGCAAGATGATAATGGGTATGACCAAGGTGATTCGTACAATGAGCAAGAAGAAGAAGTACAATATGTCAACAATTATCAAGGCCAAAGAAATAATGCTCAAGGCCAAAATCAACAACAATGGCAATCACAAGGAAATTGGAACAACCAACGCCACCAAGGCAATTGGAGTGGTGGTAACAACAATCAAGGTAATTGGGGAAATAAGAATAATCAAGGCAGTTGGAATAATCAAGGGAACCAAGGCAATTGGGGAGGAAATAATCAAAGCAATCGGGGAGGCAACAACCAAGGGGTTGAAACAATAATAACCAAGGGAATCGGGGGTCGGGCTTTCAAAGTCCCTCGATGTATCAACAACCAAGCAACCCGCCTCCATATCCGTCTCAAGGTTCTAGTTCTTATAACAATGAGATGGGACGGATTGAAAATATGTTCAAACAAACGATGGAGAAAAATGCCGACTCCGATGCTCAATTAACCTCCCACAACACTTCAATCCGCAATTTGGAAGTTCAGTTGGGGCACATCTCGCAAGCTTTAAACACTCATCCTAAGGAGGAAGTACCAAGTGATACGATGGTAAACCCGAAGGGTGGGAACAAAACGGGACATGCCATGGCCGTAAGCACGAGGAAGTGGATGATGATGTATTGGTTCAAGAAGATGAGACTCCAAGTAATGTGGTTCAAGATAATGAAGAAGTAAGGATAGATATTGATGAAAGTGTGGAGGCGACCCAAGAAGAAGTGAACACGTTTGGGGAGCACGTGATGGACATACCAGAACTGGTGGTTCCAATGGCCAAGGCACCAATGCCAAGGCCTCCTCCTCCATACCCTCAAAGGATCGCAAAGCAAAATACTGAGAACCAATTCAAGAAGTTTATTGACATGATGAAGAGTTTGTCCATTAATGTGCCGTTGGTTGAGGCGTTGGAACAAATGCCATGTTATGCAAAGTTCATGAAGGATTTGGTGAAAAATAAAAGATCAATGAATTGTGAGACTATCAAGATGAAACATCAAGTGAATGCTATTTTGCACTCAATGGCTCCGAAATTGGAAGACCCAGCATTTTCACAATCCCTTGCACTATTGGGAGTGCCGACTTTGCCTAAGCTCTATGTGATTTGGGGGCAAGTATCAACTTGATGCCCTACTCGGTTTTCAAAACTTTAGGAATTGGGAAACTAAGGCCCACATCTATGAGGTTGCAAATTGCGGATCAAACTATGAAGATACCATAGGGTATTATTGATGATGTGTTGGTTCTTGTCGACAAGTTCATCCTTCCGGCGGACTTTGTGATTCTTGATTGCGAGGTTGACTATGATATGCCCATTATTTTGGGTAGTACTTTACTTGCTACGGGGAAGGCTCTTATTGAGGTGGAAGCCGGTGAGCTTACCTTCCGGGTGGGGGATGAAAAAGTGCTTTTCCATGTGTGCAAATCGATGAGGCAACCGAATAGCAATGAAGTATGTTCGTTTGTGGACTTAGTGACCAAAGTGATTGTTGATGATGCTAGTGTTGTGATGAATGCTGAGGATACCTTGGAAGGCGTATTGCTTAATCATGATGAAGATGAGAAGGAAGGCTTTGTGGAATGTGTCAATGCCTTGCAAGGAATTGGGTCGTATAATTATGAACCCCAGAAATTGTCCTTAGATCTTGAGAGCTGGAAGACTCCTCCAACAAAGCACTCAATCGATGAGCCTCCCACTTTGGAATTAAAGTCTTTGCCTTCACATCTCAGGTATGAGTTTCTTGGCCCTTGTTTCACTTTACCTGTTATTCTTTCCTCTCGTGCAGGTAAATTCTACTTTGGCGGTGCTCCGAAAGAGGAATAAAGCTATAGGATGGACATTGGCGGATATTCAGGGTATAAGCCCCGCCTTTTGCTGCACAAGATTATTTTGGAGGAGGATGAAAAACCCTCTGTTGAACATCAAAGAAGATTAAATAAAGCAATGAAAGAGATAGTGAAGAAGGATATCATAAAATGGTTGGATTCCGGGGTTGTTTACCCCATTTCTGATAGCTCGTGGACCTCTCCGGTGCAATGTGTCCCAAAGAAAGGGGGCATGACTGTGATAACAAATGACAAGAATGACCCCAAAAGAACTGTCACCAGGTGGAGAGTGTGCATTTACTATAGGAAGCTCAACAAAGTCACTTGGAAAGATCATTTTCCGCTTCTATTTCTTGATCAAATGCTTGATAGGTTGGCCGTACGTGTTTTTTATTGCTTCTTTGATGGATACTCCGGCTACGATAAAATTCTTATTGCTCATGAGGACCAAGAGAAAAATACTTTCACTTGTCCCTATGATACTTTCGCATTCTCGCAGATGCCATTTGGATTATGCAATGCACCGATGACTTTTCAATGGTGTATGACAGCCATCTACAACGATATGGTGGAGGATTTTATTGAGGTTTTCATGGATGATTTTTCTGTGGTGGGGAATTCTTTTGATGAGTTCTTGGACAACTTGGACAATGTATTGGCAAGATATGAGGAAACAAACTTGGTTTTGAATTGGGAGAAATGTCACTTCATGGTTGAGGAAGGCATTGTCCTCCGCCAAAAAATTTCAAAGCATGGTATTAAGGTTGATAAACCAAAATTGAAGTGATCTCCAAACTCCCCCCCCCCTACATCCCTGAAGGGAGTGAGGACTTCTTGGGTCATGCGGGGTTCTATCGCGATTCATCGAGAACTTTTCTAAGGTGTTAAAACCCTTGTGCAAACTTTTGGAGAAGGATGCCAATTTCCATTTCGACGAAGATTGTATGAAGGCATTCGAATTGCTCAAGTTTAAGTTGAGTACTACTCCTATTATCACTGCACCGAATTGGAGCTTATCGTTTGAGCTCATATGTGATGCAAACGATGTGGCGGTCGGAGCGGTATTGGGGCAACGTATCAACAAAATCTTCCATCCGGTATACTATGATAGTAAGACCATGAATAATGCCCAAGTCAACTACACAGTGACCGAAAAAGAGCTCCTTGCTATTGTCTTTGCTATGGAGAAGTTCCGTCCGTACTTGATGGGTACAAAGGTGACTGTTCACATCGACCATGCGACGCTTCGATATTTGATGATCAAGAAAGATTCTAAAGAAATACTAATACGGTGGGTGCTTCTTTTGCAAGAGTTTGATCTAGAGATTCAAGACCGCAAGGGTAGAGAAAACCAAGTGGCGGACCACTTGTCTCGTTTGGAGGAAGAGGGGAGGCCACATGATGGCCTTGATATAAATGATTCATTTCCCTACGAGTAACTCCTATCCATTTGTATGACCGGGATGCCATGGTTCGCGGACTTAGCCCGTTATCTTATGAGTGGCATTGTAACGAATGAGTTCTCTTCAAGCCAAAGGAAGAAGCTCAAACGGGATTGCCTTGACTATTATTGGGATGAGCCTTATCTCTTCCGAATTTGTACTGATGGTGTGATTCGATGATGTGTACCAAATAAAGAAAAAATGGGGATTCTTGAGGCTTGACACTCTTCGCCATATGGTGGCCACCATGGTGGATCTAGAACGGCTAAAAAAATGTTGAGCAGTGGATTCTATTGGCCTACTCTTTACAAGGACGCTAGCGATCTCGTCAAGATTTCTGATGAATGTCAAAGGGCCGGTGGAATTTTGAAGATAAATGAGATTCCCCTCACCTCCATCTTGGATATTGACATTTTTGATGTGTGGGGCATTGATTTCATGGGTCTGTTTGTGAGCTCTTGTGGGAACACTTACATATTGGTACCTGTGGATTATGTGTCAAAGTGGGTGGAAGCCATGGCTTTTCCCAACAATGAAGCTCGAAGTGTGGTGGCATTTTTTTAAAAAGAACATCTTCACAAGGTTTGGTACTCCAAGGTCCATTATTAGTGATGGGGCATCGCACTTTTGCGACAAAGCTTTTGATACTTTAATCTCAAAGTATGGTGTCACTCACAAAGTATCAACCCCCTATCACTCTCAAGAAAGTGGACAAATTGAAGTCTCCAACTGGAAGATCAAGAGTATTTTGTCAAAGACCGTGAATGCCAACCGTACGGATTGGTCGAAGAAACTTGATGATGCTCTTTGGGCTTATAAGACAACTTACAAAACACCAATTGGTATGTATCTGTATCGGTTAGTGTTCGGGAGCTTGTCACCTACTGGTGGAACTTGAGCACAAGGCTATGTGGGCATTGAAGAAGCTTAATCTTGAATGGGATGTCGCCGCCCACTTAAGGGTAGCAAAATTGAATGAGCTTGATGAATTCGGATTCCATGCGTACTCAAGTTCGTCCTTATATAAGGACAAGATGAAGTATCTCCATGAAAAGTATATCCGGAATAAGGAGTTCAAAGAAGGCGATCTTGTGGTATTGTTCAATTTTCGGTTGCGGATGTTTCAGGGAAAGTTGAAGTCCAAGTGGAATGGTCCATTTGAAGTTGTGCATGTGACACCCTTTGACGCATTAGTCTTAAAAACAAGAATGATGAAATGTTTAGAGTCAATGGTCACTAGGTGAAACATTATCTTGGCAAGGTAGATGATGGCCACGTTGTGGTGTTGCTTCATTTCAAGTGATTTATGGTAACATACGTCATGCCGCAACGTTAAATCAGGCGCTTCTTGGGAGGCAACCCATATTTCTTTTCATTTTGTTCATTTTCTTCCTTTTTAGATAGGGTTTGTATTGAGCTAACTGGTTTTGAAGTGAATTGCACGAATGAGTGTGCATTGCAGGAACAATCTGGAAAAATTGGCCAAAATGTTGATATTATACGGACCACACAAAAATGTCTGCAACCGCAGAGAAGGGTCTGCGGCTGCACAATTCTTTGTGCGGCCGTGCAACTGGAGATCCAAAAACACCAACACTCTGAAGTTGGAATTTGCAGGAAAGTGGCCAAAATGCGGCCGCACACAAAATTATGCGGATCGCATAAGAATATGCGGCCGCACTCATTTGTGTGCGGACCGTAGAAGCTAAGTTCAACAACAGGTAAGAGTGCGGACAACACTCAAAATTGTGCGGCCGCACTCAGGTAACTTTTTGACCGACTTGGTCAAAGTATAAATAGAGCTTTTCACCATTATTCACACTTTACACTCTCTGAACTCCCAAACCCTAAGAAAACAATGTGCATCACAAAATAGTTCACAAATCACACTCAGTCCATCAAGTTAGATTCTCACCTGCATCATTCATTACTGGTATGTTCAATCCATGTTAGATTTTTGTTTACTTTTCTTAATCTTTGTTTTTGTTTTCTTTGATTAGCTTAGTTATTTTTAGGCCTAAAAATGTCAAATGTGCTTAATATGTGTTTAAAAATAATGTGGGAGCTTCATATATGTTCATTAGGGACTGGTAGACCATTAATCATGTCAATTTGTGCACACCATGTCTAAATTGTGAAATAATTGCATGAACCCTAACTCACTGCCGTAAATATTCAAATTGTGCAGCCGCACACATTTTTGTGCATTCCGCATAACTGTTAAATAGGGTAAATTGTGTGCTTGAAATGTGCTGACCGCACTCCAAATTGTGCGGTCCGCAGAAAAATTATGCGGCCCAATAAAAATGTGTGCGGCCGCACTTTTAAACTTCAGAGAATCAGAAGCTCAAGTCTGGACTTTTGCGGTCGCACTCATAATTATGCGGTCCGCACTTCAGCGTGTGCGACCGCACTACCTCTTTAATGACTTTTGGTCTGCAAATGCTTTAATTATTTTGAACTCGACTGACCTATGTTCCTTGTATTGCAGGCAATGGTTAGATCACGTGGTAGAGGCGATACATCAAAAGGGAGAGGTGAATCCTCCCGAGGCAGAGGAAAAGGCACTCACCCTCTGGGAGTGCAGTCAAAACCTATTGCTAAAAAGCCGACCACCGGAAGAGGAAGGGACACAGAGCCCTCAGAATCCAGTTCCTATGCCCCATCAAAGGAAGCCTCTGAGGGTCATTCTATGGAGGTCCAACTTGAGGATTAGTCCCAACCATCCCAACCCACTGGGCGTTATCAATTGCGCAATGAACCACATCCAATTCTTCTTAGGGTTCTGATCCGGGAAACCAGGGTTCCGAGCCCTCCTCTTCACCTACTCCTCTAGCACCGGTAGCTATTGATGTCGATGATGATGATGGCATGGATTATGGTAAAGGAGGTACACTCAAGTGGGTGGCATTGAGAGGTAAAAGAAGAAATAAATATGGGAAGATAGATTCGTCATCTTGACAGCATTTAACAGATTTCGGGAATTGTGGCTTCAAAGGTCGCTCCCACTTGAGCAACAGTTTCTACTGAAGGATTTGGAAACCCATAATCCAAATGTCCTTAAACAATTTCAGGAGCGCAAGGGGTGGAAGTGGTTCACCCACAGTGTCTTAGATGCAAATGAGCACTTGGTCAGGGAGTTCTATGCCAATGTGGCTCACATCAAGAAGGGGACAAAAGTGACAAAAGTGAGAAATTTGAAAGTCCGCTTTGATGTCATCTCTTTGAACGCTTATGTGGTATTTGAACAAGTAGAGGTAGTCCAGTACCTAGAGAATTTGGCTCTGGGTGATGAAACTCGCCCTTGGCTAGTCGAAATTTTGGCCACCTGAGGACCACTACCACCATGGATTACAGCTAGAGTTCCCATTGTACTGGTCACCCTCAATTTTGAAGTTAAAGGGTGTCAAACCTTTGTGCGTAGCCGAATTGACCCAAGTTTGAATGAGAAAAACCTCCCACTTCCCCGAGCAGTTCTGGTGGCTTCTATTACGGCGGGGTACCCGATCAATGTGGGTGCCATCATGTCTATCAACATCACATTGGCAGTCCGAAAAAGTGAAAAGTCCTACCCTTATCCAAACACCCTCACGGAGTATTTCAATGATGCCAAGGTGGAGTCGAGGCCATATGACACAAAATTAAAGGCCAAGAAGCCTTTCTCATGGTATCACTTGCAGTGTGTAGACAACCCAAAATTCAAGGGTAAGGACACTACCACCGTTGGTCAGTCTAACGAGCCATCGGTGGTGGGTTCATAGGCTGCTGCTGAGCCATCTACAGATCTCATGCCTTCCATAGCAGTCGGGCCTTCCACCGGGATAGCTGCCATGCCACCACCTTCATCTTCCAGGTCATCAGTTGCAGTACCTGTGCCAACCTCATCAACTTATCCTCTTACTGCGCTACGAGTCTCCCATACTTTGACGAGCCTCAACAATTGGATGCGGACAACCACCTCTAAGCTATCTGACATATCCAGTATTATTTCAGCACAGTCCTCCACTCCAGCAGTGCCACAGGTCCCTCCGTCAGTGGAGGAAACACTGAAGACAATTCTGGACAAACAGAAGACTATCATGGACACACTGGTAGCTCGCGGGGGTGCTATTAAGGATTTGACCAAGCAGGTGAAGAATATGAGAAAGTCCCAAGCTTCAAAGAAAGTTGTGGAAAGTTTGACAAAGGAGGTGACGAAGATGGCAGTAGTAGGTGATTTACTTTTTGACCTACTCATGGAGACAGATCCATCAGTACCAACTAACCCAGCAGCACCATCAGCAGAGGCACCATCAGTAGAGGAACCATATGTCCAGTCTGATGAGCCAGATCTCACTGCCCCTATTGCTAAGGAGATGCTTCAGATGCTCACCAACCCTGTTTTCCCTTGGCCCGGTTATGATGAGATACAGTTAGAGGAGACCGAGGGTGGTGGTGCTTCCAGTCACCCCGAGACCACATAGAGAGTTTTCTTTACTCTCTACCCTCTTTTGTTTTGATTTTTCTAAGCATTGAGGACAATGCTTTGTCTTTTTCAATGGGGGGGTGGTCTATTTTTGTATTTTGGATGACTTTTTGATGACATTTGAGCATGTAATAACTTTAATACTCTTTATATTTTTCTTTTATTTTTATTTTTATTTTTATTTTCTCCTTCATTATGTATATATTCATCCCTCTTGTATATATTCTATTTCTCTCGGTTTGTATATTCATTTTCCTTACTTTCAATAGCTTATCTCATAGATTATTCATTTTTTTTCTTAATAATATAGCTTCTCAATTACTTTATTAGCTTTTTTTTATGTGTTAGCTTCTTTTTTTGTTTTAGTGAACAATAAGCCTTTGGTTTTCTTAATGTCACTGCTTGTTTCAAATGTGGGTCTTGTGTGAACCGGATGGCTCTTCCCAACGATGGATGGCGTAAAAACCTTCTTAAGGGATCGAGTCAGTTTTTGATGTTTAGGTAGAAATAAGTGGTATTAATGAATAAGGGTCAAGCATGCTTCACTTGGTACCAACACACTTAACTACGCGCTTATGGTTAAAAACAAGTTTTGTAAAGAAATAGCTCTAGTTAGTGACCTTGTGACTCTTGTGTTGACATAGGCAATCATCGGGTGGTTTGGTTGAACCATTAGCGATTTTCAATCTTGAATGCGGTTGTTGTGGGCCCTCAACTCTATTATCTTTAACAATCTGGTTGTGTGAGAGGTAAGGTATTTTGTTACAAGTCCAAGTACCCTTGCGAATGGTCTAGAACTTGCCCCGAATGTGTTTCTAGGCGACATTCTAAGTTAGCTTGGCTTGAGAAGTGATTGTAGGCTCTCCTTGGCCCTTTTTTGAAACCTTCTATGGCCCACCAATGATATCATCCTTAGTAAAACCTTTTGATCCTAAATCCGTTCTATTCGATAACAACATTACAAGCCTTTAACCGTTTTATAGTGACGCTCTCTTGGCACCTGAACTTTCTTTAGCACTCATGTGATTCAAATGGCAAAAAAATAAGTTTGGGAGAGAGATGAGGAGTTTAAAGATGATTTCAAGGCACAAAAGGAGAAAAGAAATGAAGGAGAGGAAAGACAAGGGAAAAGAAAGGAAGAACAAAGAAAAGCACAAAAAGAAAGTGAATAATGTGAAAGGGTTAAAAAGATGCAAAAAGAAAACAAAAGTGCAAAGCATGGAGAAAGCAAAGAAGGATAATGTGAATAGAATGACAAAGAAAGAGTGATTTCAAGTCTCTCTAATCCCCCTAAAGAAAAATAAAATGACTCAAAGAGTTGGCAAAGTAAGAGCCAAAAAGAGAATATGAAGTGCTAAAGGAAAGATGAACCAATTTCATTCTGATATTCCCCTCCTTGGTCCAAAAGCCTTCATTACATACTGAAAAATCCTTACGTGATTTCCAGTCGAGCAAGCTTACATTAGTGGTGATCTACATGAGAGGCAAGCATATGGTACCTAGAGTCGGGCTTGTGACATTCTTTTGAGAGTGGTGAGCAAATTTTTCTCGAGTCATTGAATTGAGTTCTTCATTCATGAGTAGATGAGCTTCCGGAGAGTATAGGAGGAGGAGTTTGGGATCCACAACGACTTGCATGAAAGTACGAGCTTCGTTGACGCTCAAGCATCATATTAGAGCCATTTGTGCGTCAACATTCAAATCATAGGCTTGTTAATGATTCATGAGCGTGTGGGTAATTGTTGGTCCCAATTGATTTGTGTTTGACTCAAATTAGGCCAGCTGAAATAGCTCTTTTCTACTGGAGGTGGGAATTGTCTTAATTACTTGAGGACAAGCAAAATCTTAAGTTTGGGGAGAGTTGATAAGTAGGGATTTTGACTGCTTATTTTCTTTCTTTTACTTACGTTTTAGCTCAAAAATGCTTAAAGGTACTCCCGAGAACTATGAAATGTGCTTTCTTGCAGGAATATTGAGAAACGAGCCAAAGAAGTGAAAATCAACTCAAAAAGGAGTAAAATTGGACAAGGACCGAAATAAGTTCAAAAGGACCACAGTGCGGACCGCACAATACTGTGTGCGGCCGCAAACTCTGAAGGAGCACTGATGGAATTCCTTCAGAGTATGCGGACTGCACAATTATTGTGCGGCCGCAGAAGAGGAGATTCAGAGACCATGTTTTGGGAAGCTTATAAATGTGTGGACCACACTATTATTGTGCGGCCGCAGGATGCCAAAGTGCGCCCGTACTCATAAATGTGCGGTCTGCAGAAAGAAGTCCAGCCCCAATCCGAGTTCAAGTGTGCGGTCATACTCAGAAATATGCGGTCCGCACAATTAGATGAAGTGCGTCCGCACTCCATTTTTATGCAACCACAGAAAGCCATCAAATCAAGTCATTCTGAAGTTGCGGACTGCATACAGAATTGTGCGGCCGCACAACCTCCGCAGGGGCAATTTTGTCAGATATTTTCAGCTTAGTATAAATAGAACTTTATGTCATTTTTAGGGTAGGTTTTGTAAGTTGGGTGCACCTGAGCCATTTTTATTTACTGTATTGGATAACTTTGTACTAGATTAGCTTTTAAACATTAGATTTCTTTTCTTAATCAAGTATTATGAATTCTATCTTAGTTTCTTCTTTAGTTTCTTCATTTTTCATGAGTAGCTAAACCCTTACCTAGGGTTGTGAACCAACCCTAGTATGGGTACTTAATGGGTAATTGATTTAGGGCTTATTTATGATTGGGTTTATGATATTTAGCCTAGTTATTGCTTGAATTTGAGAATTGATGGTTGCAAACATTGATTCATGCCTAATTGACTTAGTCTCTACTTGAGAAAGAGAGATCAAGTCTAGAAAAACTTGGCTAACTAGGAATTGGGGTGAACTCAAGAAATTGATAGCCCCAATTAAAGGATTGAACCTAGAGATAATAAGACCCGACTAGAGCACTTATCACTTCTTTGTGAAATATCCATTTGGACTTGAGAAAGCCAAATAGGGCAAAATTACTCAAACTACCGAGAGGTATAGAGTGAGTATTGTGTGAGATTGCTATATCATATCCCAATCAACCAAACATTCCCTAAAGCTCTAAATTCGTTAGGTAACCAACTAGGCGGAAGTCGCAACCCTAGATCTTTCATAACTTGAAAAACAACCAAAACCAAAAATATTGTCTCTTAGCTTTACAATTGCAATCAATAGCGTAAAATTAGAAGTAGAAACAACAATTGAAAATGTGGAAGTGTAATCTTGGGAATATCATGCATTCACACTAGGTATATACCTAATCCCATATCTAGATCTATATGGATTCGATCCCGACTCGCGTTGGATTTTACTATTGCTTTGAACGCCTCACAACCTAAATAAGTGGTGTGAGTTTGGGCAAGATCAACTGCGCACGCAAATCTAGAAATACTAAACGGAGCTAATTGAGGTCTCGGAACACGAGAATAGAGGCTAAATCTCAAAATGATATATCAGGTTATCACAGTTATGAATATAGAACTATTGTAAAACCTATTATGAATACAGAACCATTTCAAAATTTGTTATGAAAGACATCCATCGTTGCAAGTGGATGAATCCACTTGCCTGATTTACAATACAACTTCATTTATTTGTTATACATTTGCATAGAACACCATATAAAGTTATCATATATATATTTGAATCCTCTAGTGCTACCATTATCGATATGTCGTTGCGACCAATATGAGAAAAGAGTTTGGACTTATTATAGCGTAGAAGTAGCTTTTTGGCCGATTAGAAGATGTCTAGTCCAGTTTTCCACTTCATACTTAAGCTAAGATAAAACTATCGGGGCATTCCTGTCACGACCACAACTTCCCACCTTAGGATGTCGTGATGACACCTAGTCTCTAAGTCTAGGTAAGCCTAACATTTTAATAATAACTTGACGGAAATAATCAATAGAAATACTAAAGCAAGACTGATGAACTCATATATATATTTCCAAAATTGAATCTCAACAACACTCTTCCCAAAATCGGTGGTACTGAATCATAAGCTTTACAGAATAATCTAGAATGTCTACTACAATAATGTCTGAATAAGAAATACAACAGAATGAAAGGATAATGGAAGGTGACTCCGAGTCCTGCGGACGCCGAGCAGGTATATGTCACGACCCAAAATCCAACACAGGTCGTGATGGCACCCAACACCGGAGTCAGGCAAGCCAACAGTTGTTTACTAGTGGGATTATCCCTATTTAACATACCAACCCCACATATTCCCAAAGTTTTAAACTTAGATCATTTAAATAAAAGCGGAAACATTAACCAACTTAAGTAAATACAACCACAATGGTCATGATCCAGTATATACAGTCCCAAAATTAAGAGTCTACTATGTGCGGGCCAGGAACTAGTGTCACAAGTCAACAGGCGATCTAGTAGAATATACAAAAGATGATACAAACTGTATTGCTGTCTGAGAGAAGTAGACAGAAATAAACAAAAGATAACTCCATAGAACTGCTGAGAATCGTCAAGGGATGCAACTCACCATGGAGTCAGGTCCAGAATATATGTCAAGCTCCTGCCGGATAACCTGAAGCACCAGCCTCAGAACCTGTACAATTTAGTACAGAAGTGCAGCATGAGTACATAAATATATATGTACCCAGTGAGTATCCCGCCTAACCTCGAAGAGGTAGTGACGATAGGTCGACATGACAGTCACTAAGGTCCAACAGTATAATTTAACAGGATGTAATGGAAACAGTAGGCATGTAAAGGCAGTGAAGCAACAAGTATATATGTAAGATACTGAAATCCAGAAAAGAATACTGGGAATAAATAAAACAATTACCACTTCACTTTTTCCCCAAATATCTGTCAGATCAATATCCATGAATTTAGTAACAAATAAATCATACGCATACAGGGTAAGGACAACCGGCCGGAGTCATAAGGTAGTCAAGCATGTGCACTGCCGAGGATCGAACGACCCGTACCAAAAGTGCACCTCTCCACAAAGTACTCACGTCTATGCACTGCCGAGGATCGAACGGCCCGTACCAAAAGTGCATCTCTCAACCTCTCTATGCATTGCCATGGATCGAACGACCCGTACCAAAAGTGCATCTCTCAATCCCTCTCTATGCACTGCCGAGGATCGAACGGCCCGTACCAAAAGTGCATCTCTCAATCCCTCTCTATGCACTGCCGAGGATCGAACATCATGTACCAAAAGTGCATCTCTCGATCTGTCGTGGCGTACGGCTCGTTCCCATATGAGCGGGGGAAATCACACTCCGGTCGCGGAATGTAAATTGCGAAGCGGTCACATGCACATACATTATTCCTTTTTAAAAGACAATACTTTTCCGTGAACAATTTCTTACAAGTTTTTCTCAAATTTCATAACTTCGGGGACATAAGAAACATGTAACGTTAATTCATTATGCATACAATTCATATCAAGTAAAACACAAGGCATGATGTGGGCCTAACTACCCGGACATAATAGTAATAGTCGCTACGTACAGACTCTCGTCACTTTGTACGTACGTAGCCCCCACAAATTATCACATATAGAATTTAAATCACCTAGGGGGACAATTCCCCCTTACAATGTTAGAAAGGAGACTCACCTCGTGTCGAATCTACCCCTCGGACCAAGGATGCGCCCGAACTCCGAACTCTACACCCGAGGACTCGAAACTAGCCAAATATGGTACAATGACATAAATTCATGCTCAAAGTAGGGAAATTATCCTATTTATTCAATAATTTAACATTCTTGAAGAATTCCCAAAATCCAACCCCGGGCCCGCACGCTCGAATTCCGAAAACCCGCAGAGGAATCGCTCACCCAAAGCCTAAGGATCGTTAATATATGATTTCTACTTGAATTTATGGAAATAAATGGGTAATTCACCAATTTCCCAAGAACCCTAAATTACTACCCAATTCTTGACTTTTCAATGAATTAGTAGTTAATTTAGCTAGAAGATCATGAAGTAAACTAGTGTTGAAGTGGAATTAACTTACCTTGACAGTAGCTAGGTCGTGGTGTGCTCTCCCCAAGCTCACAAGACTCTAATGGTGGAGAAAAATGAATGAATGGGGTGAAATCCCGAGTTTCAAAGAATATATACTGCCTGGCCCATAGGGATTCCGCACATGCGGCTAGGGGACCGCACATGCGGTCTCGCGCCTGCGAGCTGGGGCTCACACCTGTGGAACTGGACGGGAAGGGCTGGGTTTGCACCTGCGGAGGGATGGCCGCACCAGCGGTTCCTCTCCTGCGGACTTTTGGCCGCACCTGTGAGAAAGGAGGGCCTCACCTGGAGTTGCACCTGCGATGCTTGGGACCGTAGGAGCTCTCCCGCACCTGCGACTAGGCAACCGCACCTGCGGTCACACCAGATCAGGTGCACCAGCAGGTATTTTAGCTGGTTTTTAGTCCCGTTGGGTGCCCAAAAGGCCCCTGGGCCCACCCGAGCCCTCGTCCAAATATACCAATAAGTTCCAAATCATAATACGAACTCGCTCGAGTCTTCGGAACACCCAAAACAATGTTAAAACTCAAAATCACACCTCAAAACCCCAAGAACCAAACTTAGGAACTTTAAGTTTTCTAGACTTCACTAACAACGTGCCAAACCGACCTATACTACTCAGAATAACACCAAATTTTGCAGGCAAGTCATAAATGACATAACAGAACTATTCCCGGCCTCGAAATTCCATTCGGATCTCGATAACACAAAAACACATCCAAAACCACAATAGGAACTTAAGGAACTTCTTATTTCAATATTGGGCGCCGAAACGCTCCCGGGTCATCAGAAACACATTCCGAACATACGCCCAGGTCCAAAATCATCACACGAAGCTACCGGAACCAACGAAACTCAATTCCGAGGTCGTTTACCCAAAAATGTTGACCGAAGTCAAACCTGACCTTAAAGGCCAACCATAAGGAACCAATTGTTCCTGTATCACTCTAAACACCTCCGAATCCCGGAACACCAGTCCCCGCAAGTCATAAATCATAAAAAGACGCTATGGGAAGTGACATTTAGGGGAACGGGGTCCGATAACGCAAAACGACCGATCGGGTCATTACAGTATACCTTGAAGTCTTCGAAGAACATCTACGCCAACCACTTACGTCAAGCACGTGCAGACGTACCTATATCTACACAAAAAGATGTGCAGAAGCGTAGTACGTGTGCACCACAATGTACCCAGTAAGTATCAAGCCTAACCTCGGTAAAGTAGTGACGAGGTCAACTCAAGACACCTATTAGGTCATAATAAACAGAACAAAAATAAAATGACGATAGGTAATGGAAAGTGGAGAAATATATAATAACGGAGCAGGTTAATAACCTATACTAATGATGGAATTATAAACATACAGATAACATAAGGAAGAAAATAAAGAGAATCATAATAGTCAAATACGGACAAAACTGATGAGACAAAGAAGAAACAAAGCAACAAGAACCATTCTGCCAATAACTCTTTTCAGCATGAAATGCACAACAAGAACCATAACCGAAGTACCGCCTCGTGTACAACAAGAATCTCAATCGAGGTACCGCCTCGTATTCACGTTTCTCAATTTAATTACAATATTTTCTTATACCACCATGTGAGACTTACATTTAGATGGTTTAAAAAATATTTTTCTCGAAATAGCTACACGCACTATAGCCCACCTTATGACGCCACGTGGCTTCAAGTAATTCTCTTTCTAGCAACACGCACATAAATCCCACTGTTTACCCCCCACCCCCATGAACATTAACCCCTATCCTTATACCGCCGCACGCACATCAATATCACAATACAATAACGACTCGCACCACAAGTCCCTATGTACCACAACTTGCCAAAATCAACAATATCAATGTTTCCCACTACAATTGCCCATGGCTCAACCACAATGTGTACAAGAATATCAACAATAACAATGAATATGAATTGCTCAACAAGGAAGATATCTCAACAACTAACAACTTCGCCTCAATGTGATGACGGCTTTCACAACTTCAACATCAATAACTCAACAAGAAGATAATTCACGACATAACGACTTCAAGTAAAAAGTAATTCAACTATTAAGGATGTAACAAGGTAATAAGGAAAGCAACAACTAAAGCATGGAAGTCAACAAAGTCAAATAAGGCGGGTAAGGATAGACTAACACAAGTAAGAGTAGATTGACAATGAGAAGTTAAACATAATATGACAATTCAATTAAAGGCATGGAAAGAGTCTGAACAGCATAAATCGGTCAAATACCACATATATTCGTCACCTTGCGTACACGACTTTCACATAATACAAATAGCACAATTAATCCCAAATATTAAGGGGTAGCCCCCCCCCCCCCCCCCCCCCCCCCCCCCACAAAGTTAGTCAAGATACTTTCCTCAACAAGACCAACTCAACCCTCAGAGATAGCTTTTCCCCTAAAATTTGCCTCTACCACACGGCTCAAATCTAACCAAAATTAACTTAATACCATCAAACAATAAAAGGAAAAACAATTACAATAGATAAAACTATTATCTTTACACTTTTTTCAAAAAGTCAACCCCGGGACCCCTCTCCCGGTCCAAACCCGAGTCCAAGGAAAAATTCTGACTACTGATAACCCTGTGAGTCCATATATGTGATTATTTTTCAAATTTGAGTCCAAATCGGCTCTCAAAACTCAAATTTTCATTTTCAAAAGCTTAGGCAAAATTTTACAAATTGTCACTTTGATTCACATAATGTTAGATCTAAGATATATTAATGAAATATAGTTGGAAATTCATTATCACTTACTCAATATTTGTAGATAAAAATCTCCTCTCCAAATCATCTCCTATCGTGCCTAGGGTTCTAAAATGAGATAATATGTTAAAAGATCCCGACTCCCAGCCCTTTTGATCAGTTGCAGTTGTCGCAATTGAGACATGGGTTCGCAAAATTGTGAACCCTCACAATTTCGAATGAATCCTCGCACATGCGGTCACTGACAACCTAAGAAGAAGTCGCAAATGTGACATTGGCTTCGCATTTGCATAGCATGCCCTCCTCGCAAATGCGACACTTTTGTCGCAAATGCGTACTACTCAATTTCCTGAACTACTTCGCAATTGTGATACCTGAAACCCTCCTGTTAAGATTACAATTGCGAACCTGGTGTTCGCAAATGCGACACCAGAGGCATCAGCACACCAGATTCCTGTTTTCAGTCCAAAACATTTCGAAACATGTCTGCAACTCATCCGAACCCTCAGGGTTCCAAACCAAACATCCACTCAAGTCCCAAAACATCGTACGAACTGGTTCGCACGATCAAAGAATAAATATAACATCTAGAACTACGAATCGGACACCAAAATGCATGAATTTTAAAGTAAATTTGAAGAACTTCTAGAATTGCAACTAAGCGTTCAAATCCTATCAAATCAACTCCAAACGATACGAAATTTTGCAGACAAGTTCTAAATAGCATAACAGACCTATTCCAAGTCCCAAAATCAAGTTCCTAACACGATAGCTAAAAGTCAACCTGCGGTCGAACTTCTAAACTTTGAATTACCAAATTTCGATAAAACAACACAAATCAACCTGGACTTTCGAATTCGATTTGGGCATACACTCAAGTCCAAAATCACGATAAGAAGCTAATGGAGTCATCAAAACACCAGTTTCGGGGTCGTTTTCATAAAGTCAACCGTTGGTCAACATAAACAACTTAGGCTTCAAAGCCAAGAGTCAAAGGGTCTAAATCAACCCGAAATCTCCCAGGAACAAAATCAATCAATCCCGCAAGTCATAAAATCATAACCACACATGTGTGAAGAATCAAAAGAAAAAGCAGAGTACAATACACAAAACGACCAGTCGGGTCGTTACAATTCCCATATCCTCATTTGCTAGAGACCTCATTTTCACGAAGAAATCATCAGAATCTAGATTGATTAGCATTGTAATAGTATAAAACACACTGATTGTTTAGTTTCTTCAAGACTTAGTTCAAAGACAAACGAAGCCTGTTCAAAGGGGATTAATATCAGGTTGATACGAATTCATAGCAAAATTTGGATTCAACAATAGGATTCAGTTACTGAAATTGGAATGCTTAGCTCCATTTTATTCTTTACATGTTATAAACTGGTCTTTGTGCTTAGAGGGAAAGAGGAGAAGGAGATGGGATGGAATGGACTTAATTTGTTTTTCTTTTTTTTGTGGAAATAGGTGGGTTATTAGTATGGGTCAGACCGTTGGAAGGGTTTTTATTAGAAATGGGGCGGGGTCTTTTTTATCCAATCAGGGTCAAGCATGTGTCTTTTTTAAGATGGGACCAAGTCATTTAACGATGGAGGGCAAACATGATTCAAAAGTATGGCAGTGGGGGTTATTATAGTAAAAAATTATAACTAAGGGTAGATATAACTCATTTTTAATAATAGATGGGTATATATAACCTTTTTCCGTGTTATTTTTAAAAACTAATCAATAAGAAAATAATGACACAAATCGAGTATAACATTTAGTCAGGGTGCAGCGTCCAGCGAAAATATTATGATAAATTGAATGATGACACGTCCGTTCATGTACAAGAATAAACCCATTTGAGAAAAAGAAAAAAAGAAAAAAAAGAAGAGAGATTGATTGTGTCGGAATTAGACATCATATTCTGTCTTTTCTCTTTTCTCTTTTCTCAAGCTGTCACTACTACAAAACTTTAAAAAAATGTCCAGAAATGCCGACTGATACAACCAGATAGAACTGCATAATATCCAACATCGCCTGCTAATATGTTTCTCCAAAATCACTCATTAATATCGAACCTCATACAGGTAAACTCTTTAAAATTAAAGAAGTTAAGATCACAAAATCGGAGATCCTAAGGTTGTTCTTAGGGAGAATAGTGTTCATTGTTTCTTTCCCTTTCAAAATATACATAGGAGTTTAAAGTACTAAAGAAGTGAAACCATCTTACATACCTTCAGCTGAAGTAAATATATTGACATTAAACAAAAGTTTAGGTTTAGTGGAAAAAAATTTCCTATCTATCGGCACCGTTATGGACTGTCACTTTGAAGGATGCATTATCATACATAACAAAAGATAATTAATAGTGATTTTTATAATCAGCGATTAGCTTTAGGTCACTAAGATATTGAACTTCAATAGATATTCAAGAAGAGTTATCTTACCAATCGCATCGGGCCGCTGGCAGAAGACACATATGATGGATGCATGAAACATATGAAGAATGAATTTTCAGATGTAAAGGCTTTCGCTCTTTGATACGCTATGACTATTTCTTTGACTGCCGCTAGATCTGCTCTTCCAAGAAGACTCAGATTGTTGCACATGCTTCCCCGCGTCTTCTGAATTCTCAGTTTTTATAATCTTGTTTTTACAATCAGAAACTTCTGGCAATTTTCCATCTATCTTATGCGTTGCTTTCCTTTCCGCTGCAGGAAATATAGTGACATCTAAAATGGGCTTAGTGCCCTTAATGAATTCAAATACACAAACGTCACCAAATTTTAACTTATTGTCCAGCACGAAGGCCTTCCAACAGAAACGAATTTCTGCTTTTAATCTTCCAAAGACGTATCTGACAGACCAAGATCCTCTGCTAGGAACACGAAGCACTAAATTGCCACATTCCTCCGGGAAATACTTTCTTGCAAATAAGAACGATATGCGCTGCCAAAAGAGATGGACAGAGTAAAATGAGTATAATGGCGCATGCATCCATATGGATTGAATACAGATTAAAGAAGTCTAAAAAGTTTGTAGCTTACTAGATTGTATGGTTTCGAGACATATGATGGTTGCATAAAATATATAACAAATGGATTCTCAGATTTAAAAGCTCTTGCTCTTTGATATGCTATAAACCTTTCTTTCTCCAATACGGTCTTGTTCTTAGCTGAGACCACCTTGGCTTGTTGCTTGTGCATCCTGCAACTTTCTCCACTTTCTTCAAACAGAAATTCAAAATCAAAGTATTATACACCGTCAGTGCATAGAACTTTAGACTTAAATTAAATATCATTTTTTCAGTTCAGTTCATATCCAAGATAAAATACTCACTTTGGCCCTCTCTTATGAAAGAAGGTGAAGCTACATCCTCTTGCAACTTCTCAACCTTCATTTTTCTTATATGCACGTCAACAGAAACATCATCATCCTCTGCATCTCCTTCTTGTCTTTGTCTTTTGCTGGACTGTCCTAAGTTTTCAACAGAATGCTCAACCGTATCAGGAATTTTTGCTTTTGCTTTCTGGCTTCTGGGAGTACCCTCCAGGATCTCTACAGAATCATCTGACTTGGACTGGTCTCTTTTTGGTGCATGGCGTGTTTCATGGCAATGGAAAATGGGAGTGTGTATACCATGTGCAGAACTGTATGGATATTCAATTTCTGATGCACTCAAATCAAATATAGTGACATTAAAGTGGGAACGAGCATTGTATCCAAACATCAAAAAGTGGCCGCAACTTATTGAATAGAAGTCGCTGAAATCTTGCCATCCAATGCCTAGAAAAATTCGGCCTTGAGAATGAACCACTTCAACCTCCCATACCTCTCCACTTGGAACCTCAAGATACACAGGGTTTAGCATGTTCTTGCAATATCTGCTCGCAAAGTCTTCTGGAATCCTCTGCGTGCAAAGGAGATCTAAACTCAGTTTCATACTTCTCGGAATCACAGTAAAATATACCTGTTTTTCTTGAGAAAATCCTGCAATATACTTGCATAGTGTATTCTCAGTTCTTTCAGAATTAACTACTAAAATAAAAATATCTACACTAATCTAATTAGGCCAACTAGAAAAGATAGCAGATACTTTTGGATGTAATAACCTGTGATATGATTTCATTCTTCTATATCAGAAGATCTAAGCAACAGATTTGTGAAAATAAAACAATGTATTCTAATAAGATTATCTTCATAAAGTTGCTCATTCATACATACTATTAGTGAAGCCCTAACCCCTTAATGTAGCTACCTAACTCTTCCATAGAAGTCTACACTTAAAATTGACCGTGAATTCCTATAGGACATAGATAAAAAAAATAATAGAAGGAAGAAAGTAGTTACTAGACGGCTGCATTCATGTTGGAAAAATAAAATCTTGAAGAACTTTGGTTGCTGAATTTTAGCAGTAGAAGATTTCCAATGGGAGGAGCCTTCACCACTTTTAGCTGCCATGAAACTGAAGAGGATGGTAAGTGATAGTAGAACAACAGAGTTATTAGTAAGTGGTAGGTAAATTATGATTATTGATGTGATAGTTTAACCCATGAATCGAGGAGACACACAAATTAATTATAGTAAGTGGCTTTTGGCTCGTCGCCGCCATTTCTATGAAGAAGAAATTAACATCAAATAATTAGTAATTGTTATAAATAGAACTCTATTTAGAGTGAATGTCTATCTTTTAGAGAGTTTTATTTTGTGGTTAAGTTATTTTTCTTCTATAAATAGAGAGGTCTTACCCCATTGTCTATCATTCCAAAACTCAATAAGAATTTTATCTCTCTCTTTCTCTGCAATATTGTTCTTGTTCTTTTTATTATTTTATAACACGTTATTAGTACGAGACTCTACCGTCTCAAGAAGCACTTTGAGAAGTTTAAGGTATAACGTTTCTCCTCTTTTTAATTATGACTGACATTATGAAAAGAAAGTTCGTTGCCCTTGAAATTTCGGGCAAGAACTATATGACATGGGTTTTGGATGCTGAAATCAATTTAGATGCAATGGGTCTTGGAGACGTCATTAAAGATAAAAATAAAGCATCTACCCAAAATTATGCTAAGACCTTGATTTTCTTACGCCATCACCTTGATGAAGGGTTGAAAATAGAATATCTCACAGTCAAAGATCCACTTGTTTTGTGGAATGGCTTAAAGGAAAGATACGACAACTTAAAGTTGGTCACTCTTCCACAAGCAAGATATGATTGGGCTCATATGAGACTCCAAGACTTTAAGTCTGTTTCTGAATATAATTTTGCAATGTTCAGAATTACTTCTAAATTGAAACTCTGTGGAGATACTATCACCGACTATGATATGCTTGAAAAAACGTTCACAACGTTTCATGCCTCCAATATGGTCTTGCAACAACAATACTGAGAGAAAGGTTTCAAGAAGTACTCTGAGTTGACTTTTCTTCTCCTTGTGGCTGAACGAAATAATGACTTGCTCATGAGAAATCACGAAAATCGACTCATTGGTTCTACACCATTACCTGAAGTGGATGAGGTATATTCCCATTATGCCAAGCGTGGAAAAGGCCGTGGCCCTATTCGTGGTCGTGGTCGTGGTCGTGGTGGTAGTCATGGTCGTGGTCGTGACCATGGACAAGGAAGAAATTTTCCTGGTATTAATCACCCCCCCCCCCCCAAAGAAAAATAACCACCAAAAGTAGAAAGGGAAAAATGAAAAGCCAAAGGTAAATAGTTCAGAAACTGAATGTTATCGTTGCGGTGGAAAAGGGCATTGGGCAAATATTTATCGTGTACCAAGACATTTGGTTGAGCTTTATCAAGCATCTCTAAAGAATAAAGTCCCTGAAGCCAATTTTGTCTCTGACAATAATTTTGACATCACCCACTTAGATGTGGCAGACTTCTTTGAGTGCCCTGATGGAAAAATAGACCACTTGATTTGTGATGGATTTGTGGTTAAAGGAGATTGAGTAGTTTGATTTTATTTTATTTTGCATATTCGTATTAGTTAGTGAATAAATATCATGTAATTATTGTAGTTTATATGAGTAGTAGTTTTAATTAGTATATCGAATTAGTATAACATGTCATTGAATAAAATTTGAGAATGGCCAAAATTCATAATCAATATCAGTTGTTTATGTTAAGAGTTGAAAACTTTGCAAACAAAAAAAA
>ML428020.1:0-89807 GCA_005239525.1 Nicotiana knightiana
CTCTACCCTAGCCTATTATTTCATTTCACCCGTTCAAGCGCCGCTTCTGAAATCTAAAGACTGAAGTTCCTCAAGAGTCATAGGCTCGGGCATATGAAGCATTTGCAGCACTTGAAAATGACTTTGTCAAGTCGAGGGATGTTCATCTGCCTACTCTAAGGATGCTGAGATGTCATACATCTGAAATTGAGCGAGTGGTTAAAGGTNATTTTACTCCGCCAAAAGATCCAACGAGTCAATTTTGTTCGAGGTTCCGGTTTAAAAGACTAGTGTAGATTTTAATTTCTGGGTATTTTTCCGGCGGATTCGCTTTTGTTTCGCTTCATTTGTAGCCGAGCTTCAGTTGGCTGCTCTTAGCCTTTATTTGGTTTTGCTAAGTTTCTTGCCGTTAAGGTATGTATCTCAGTTTTGGGCAATGTAACTGCTATAATTGCTAATCAAACGTCATGATATTAAGCAATCTATTCACTTATGTGTCTTTTATGTGTGATTGAGCCACGAGAATTTGTGCATTGTGTGGTGGGCATTTCGATTAATTCTTGTAGAATCTGAGTTGAAACTGTTTCTTTTGTGATTTGTGTTAAAAACCGGAGATATGATATTCTACTCTTATCGTGTGACATTCTGTCTCATTGGTTGGTTATGCTGCTTCACTGTTTGGTTGTGTTTGAGATTTGAAATTCATTCGCATGTGCACATCTTTTAGGCCTATTGTAACTGTTTCTTGCAAATTGAAGGAGTGTGTCTTTTCGAGGACGAACGTTTGTTTTAGAGGTGGAGATTGTGATGACTCAAAGGGTTCATTTTATGAAATTAGACCTAATTCTAGGCTTATTAGCCATAAAAAGATGAAATTTAAATACCTCGATTTACGTACCCAATCCGGGCGTGAAACCGGAAAGCTTTTATGTAAAAATATGAGAAATAGTAATTTCTAGAGTTAAAATTTGATTATAGTTGAGTTTGATCAACATTTTGAGCAAACGGACCCGGATCTGCGTTCTGACGATCCCGGGAGGTCTGTAGTAAAATATGGGACTTGGACGTATGTCCGAAAATGAATTCCGAGACCCAAGCCTTAGAAATCAATTTTTGTAATAAATTGTTTTGCTGAATTATTAATGAAAATAAAGAAAATAATTAATGTTTGAAACCATTGGTATCAGACCCGTATTTTGGTTCCGGAGCCCGGTAAAGATTTGTTATAGTATTTGAATACTATTTGTGAAAGTTGGTGAAAACCGGAGTGTATTTGACGTGATTTGGACGTTCGATTGAGAAATAATGAACTTTAAGTGTTCTTGAGAAAAATAATGAGTTTTGAGATTTAATTCATAGTTTTACATGTTATTTTCATGATTTGATTGCACGAGCAAGTTCGTATGATACTTTTAGACTTGCGTGCATGTTTGGTTTAGATCCCCGAAGATTCGGGTGAGTTTCGAATAGGTTTAGGTTGTATTGCGCTCGTTCTTTCTTATGCTTCGGTGTCGTTTCTTCAAGCATAAATCAAATTGGACAAATGAGCTCTAATCTGTTTTGAATGAAGTATTAGATCTGTATCGTAATTACGGACCCGTAGTATAAAGAATCGTCGAATTTGAACATCGTATGAGGACTTTATGGTCATTTTGCTAAGGTTACCAGATTTTTTTCAGATTAATTACAAAATTGCCACTGGCAGCATGTTTAAAAATCTGCACTATTTGCAAATATTAAAACCTACATATCTCATTCATTATAAGGTCAAATTGAGTGATTCAAAAGCCTAACTTAGACTATAATTTCACAAGAAATCTGTTGGAGACATAAAAAGCGAGTTTCAAAATCGTTTTGTACGAGAAACGAGGCAGAATAGCTGGTAGAAAAATATATAAAACTAGGGTTTGTTCATTCGGTCATATTTTGAGTTGGGGAGCTCGGATTTGGGCGATATTCATCATAGTGATCGGGTAAGTGTTCTCTACTCATTTCTTTGGTTATATTTCAATTACCCAATGTTTTTCATCACTTTTAAATAAAAAATAAGAATTTCCATGGTAAAAATTGAGGATTTGGGTAGAATTAGAGAATTTTGTAAAAATCGAATCTTTACCTCGAATTGAGGTCGGATTTCGAAACTAATTGCATATTCGAGCTCGGGGGTGAATGGGTATGTAATTTGGTCCGAACCTCGAGTTTGGACCAAGCGGACCCCAGTCGGGTTTTAACTTTTTGAGAAACTTAGGAAAAATTATATTTTTCAGTAAAGTTAGTTCCTTTAGCATTAATTAATGATATTAAGTTAATTATGGTTAGATTTGAGTGTATTGGAGGTGAATTCAAAAGGGAAAGCTATAATTGAGTAGTGAGTGGCCTGCGAATTTGAGGTAAGTGCTTGGTTTAACTTTACTCGAGGGAATAGGAATTCCCAAATTAATTGTTATGTGAAATTGCATGTGTGTGGTGTATAGGTGAGGTGACGAGTATCTATGCACCACCAAATTATCCGCTTACATGATCCCTTCCCCGTTTCCAATTTAAATGCTTCATGTTTTAATTGTTTCATGTTCATTGTTGTTTCTATGATTACCTAGCTTGTTAATTTGTTGTTAAGTGTTGTTGCAATTATTTTTGGAAAAATATTAGTTGTTTCCTTGGTTTCATTATGGTACACAAAGATTGAGTGGGTTGACATTGTTTTACGAGATATATATGTATTCCTGCTGGTTCCATTTTGAGATAATATTGATAAGTTTGTGAAAAGTATAATTTTTTGTTTACAATTGTTGAGATAAAAGTGTTGTGAAAGTCTTGGCCTGAATTTTGAAAGTTTTTAATAAAAAAGTTAATTAATAGTGATAAGGGTAGACAACAAAATAGTGATAAGGGCGAGATAAAAGATAGTGATAAGGGTGGACATGTGAAATAAAAGATAGTGATAGGGGTGGACATGTGAGATCTGGTTGCACGCCGCAACAAGAAAGTGACAAGGGAGGACATTTATGTTTTACTGATTTTAAACACAAAGATTTGGAAAATTTACTTTTTACTCTACTGTTTCTCATATTCTGCACATACGGTTATTTTAATGTGAAGTTTGAAAGTTTGAAAATTCGTGTGAGATCTTGGTTACAGCTGAGGCCTGAAAATCACTTAATATTTTCTTAATGGGCGTGCTAAAAGCAAACTGGTTCACTTATTGTGAACCGGAGTGAGTATTACTATGAAACTAGAAGAAAGATCTCTGTCTATATTTTAAATGCATTAACACTGTAGGCTATGTTTTAAACAGCAGTCTCTAAAGTGGCTAATAGTGCTCTTAACCAGAAGAGACAAAAATTTTCGCCATTGCCGGCGAAAAGAAATCTGGAGAGATGGATCTTTCAAGAGCACTCAGAAGCTTCTGGAGAAGCTATTCAACGGTTTCGTCGGAACGATTACGCTTTTGCATCGTTGGCGGCGGACCTGCCGGTGTCTACACTGCTGATAAGGCACCGTACCTCTATCACTGCTTTGAATTTCTACATATTTCCCATTGTTGCATTGAAGTTAGGAACTAAGAATTTTTTTTGCTCGACTACTATTTGACAGATATTGAAAGCTCACGAGAGAGCTGAAGTAGATATAGTGGATCGGTTACCGACGCCATTTGGATTAGTTAGGTCCGGAGTCGCTCCTGATCATCCTGATACCAAGGTCTTTTACTTTCTGGGAAATAAATTTAGCTATAGCTGCTTGAAATTTTTGATCCTTTTATTTTTTATTTAAATGTACAAGTTTGCATCTTGTTTATATTACAACTTGTTTGGATGGTTGTTGCCCATTGTATCGTATTCCCTCTGTTTTATAGTATGACATATTACTATTTGGAGAAGGATACAAATTTTGCCGCGTCCATATTTGTTTTCAATAACGAATATTTCACTATACGAGTAAATCAAAGCAATTTTTGAGTAATTAACAGAATGCTTTTTTTGAGACAATGAATTGGAGCGTTGTACAATAACCTTTTGGACTTTTTTAAGTTTAAAACTTCATTAGATACTGCTCTTATTTGTGCTTAGTTTACCAGAATACTTGCAACAGATTGTGACGAACCAGTTTTCTCGGGTTGTTCAAAATGGACGTTGCTCGTTCATTGGGAATGTGTCGGTTGGAGCCTCCATATCCTTGCCTGAGCTGCGTGAATTATATGATGTGGTAAGGCTTTACGTAGTGATGAGGATGCATTTGATTCTCTGACATTTTTTACCTGTTTAGTGTATTATGTATTAATCACCAGATTCGAAGTTAACATATCATTTCACAGGTGGTGCTTTCTTATGGAGCTGAAAGTGATCAAGCTCTAGGAATACCAGGAGAGGTATGTGTACTCAACGGGTTTCTTTCCTTTATAATTACTGTCTTAGGGAATAAATATTACCGATGGTGTCATTTGATCAATCTGCTACTACTTTGCATCTCTTATTTCTTAAAGAAACATAGTTTATGTTTAACCATCTAGCACTGCATGTCTTGTAGGAGTTGGCTGGTATATACGCTGCCAGAGAATTTGTTTGGTGGTATAATGGCCACCCAGACTGCCGAAATCTGGCACCAGATTTGAAGAGCTCCGATACTGCTGTAATTATTGGTCAGGTATGTCTATAATGCCCATAATACTGTTACATGTGTTAGCCGCGGTAAGTTATGGTAAAGTTGTACTTCTAAGGAACACTACCGATGCTTTTAGTTCGATTTTGTTGTTATAGCTTATCTCATTGGATAAGTTGGTTGTTTTTCTTTTGCCATTTATTGAACTTTCAATGACATGCAGATTCCTCTACAAGAGAATAAACCACTATTTGCTTAAATTTAAATAGCATTACCAAGTTCTTTTTTTGGGTTAATAATTGCCGTACGGAATCTTTTCTTCTATCTCTATGCCCGTTGGTATGTCTTTGTCCTGTTGTATAATTCAACCACAGCCAAAGTTTATTTTGTAGACATCATATCTGCTAATGTGTAGAACTGAGGCTAGGGAGATAGTTTCTGGTGCTTAGTTGATACATACTGTAACTTGCTCCAAATTGGATGCTTTACTGCATTAGTATGCACATCAACTCATCAGTTTATTGTGTGAGATATCTAGGGGGAGATTGGCAAATGCATTATTGTCTCATCAGAGAAGGTATCTTTTTCATGAAATATTGGCTTTATTTGAAGCAAAGTCTTCTCTAGGAAATAATCTTACAACTTATTATTTGCTTAGAACTTTGTAAATGAGTAGGCACAGGGAAATGTTGCTCCTTGCTTAGTGATTTTTGCACTTCTGTTAAGGGAAATGTAGCTCTTGACGTGGCGCGTATCCTTTTACGACCAACTTCAGAATTGGCAACAACTGATATTGCGTCCCATGCCTTGGCAGCTTTAGAAGAGAGCTCCATTAGGTTTGTCTTCTGTCTTATGCTTTTGCAGTTTAAGTGTCATCACATGTTGTAGTTAAATGATGAGCTTATGCTCGAATATTGTCAGAAAAGTGTATTTGGTTGGACGACGTGGAGCAGCACAAGCAGCATTCACGGCAAAAGAGCTGCGTGAAGTTCTAAGTGAGCTCATAGAACTTTTTTTCTATCTAGGATTGGTGGTTCCGCTTCCTCCCACTTCCATTCATCATCTTCGTTTAACTTTACCCTCGCAAGATAATTAGATCCAAATATTGTTTGCAAAAGTAATTAACTTCTTCGATGAAATCTGTCTTGTTTCAGGTATTAAGGATCTATTCATTGAGATTCAGCAAGCAGATTTAAGTAAAACCCCAGCAGATGAGGTATGCCTGCTCTCTGTATTACTAGTTCAGGCTCCTAAGGAAATGATGTATAAATGTGAAGCCCTTAAACTTGACCCTTTTGTAGCATAATAGCTTCCGTTGCTTTTCTTCAATGACAAACCCTTCTACCGTTTGAAGGGAAGCTAAGCTGCTAGGACCCGGGTGCGGATCTTGAGGTCGGATCTTTCAAGATGTAAATTTTAAGATTCGGGGATACAGATCCTACTGCGGATACGGGTGCGGGGATCCGGCTAAAAATAATTAAAATAAATAAAATTCTCTCTAATTTATGAGGAATTTTGTGGAGTACTTCCGTATAGCTTGTAAAGTGTAGGTTTCCTTTTTATTCTCAAGTTGTAGATAAGTAAAAGATTGGTTTCCTAGATAAGATATGCTATTTTCTTCAAATTTACCCTAGTTTTAGTTCTGATTTCGGTAATCAAATTGTATCTCTTATCGAATTTATCCGTCCGTCGTGGTCAAAGTATCCAAATTTTTGTGAGCAGATCCGGTACGGATCCCATACCCACACGCATACTAGTGTCGTGTCGACACGGGTGCGGCACCTAAACTGCCATGTCGGAGCAACTTAGAACGGAAGTAACTTGCCCCTCCTTAATGCCTCAACTACCATACAAAAACAAGAAAAAGAAAATGAGGATAAAATCACATGATTGAGAGAAATACCTAAATGGTCGGCTAACTACAAGGGTAAGTGTAAATTTGATCCTTCAATGATATCCCAATTGTTTGATAGTTAAATATGAAAATTCTTTCTCACTTGTCTTTCTAAACAAAGAAAGTAAAAGATAAGTATATAAAATACAAGACCGAGAATAATGTGCGGTGATGGGTCTAGTTGATAAAAGAGAAGCCTATCTGGCTGAGAAAGCTGACTGGATGTGTTCGAGTCCGAATTGGTGGACGGAGTGAGTTGTTGTCTCTTTGTATAGTTTTGGATTTTGGGAAAGTTCCACCTCATGAGCTAGCTTTCGAGGTTGAGTTATAACCAAGGTTCATGTTTCTTCACATGGTATCGAGGTGTCTTCAATCTTGGTAGAGACTTAAACAGTTTATACTACTCAAAAAAAAAAACAGTTTTCACTATTGGCTGGTGGTGCAAGTCAAAAATATGAAAAACAACTTTTGCAAAAACTGTGTTTCAACCAAAAACTTCTTCTTTTTTTTTGAAACACCACCTTACGTTAAGAGGGATTTGATGAGCTTTGCTCCAAGAATTTCACTATTGCTTCAGACATCAAAAAAGAGAGAAAGGAATTTCACTATTGATGCACTAATGTTATGTTTAACTCTCCCCCAAGTTGAAGTTGAGTATTCTGTTCTTTTGTTTTGTATGCAAAGGAAGAACTAAAGAGTAACCGGATTAAAAGGAGAATTCATGAACTGCTCTCCAAGGCAGCCACTTCTGCAGCTTCCGTATGTAGTCCAGGTCAAAAAGAACTGCACTTTGTCTTCTTCAGAAAACCAGACAGGTTTCTGGAATCAGATTGTGGAAGTGGTCATGTTGCTGGTTTGCGCTTGGAGAGGACAATTCTTAAAGGTAACTGTATACTATTAAAGCGTGTTAAAGAGACTGCATGCTTATAAAAAATTTCTTGCCTTTTTGTTTTGGGGAGGGCATATTTTCTTCACTAGGAATTTTCAGCTCTTTTTGTTCTATTTAATGGTTTTAGCATGGAGTTGACATTGTCCAGTGAGGAAATTTAAAGTTGTAAAGATTTATTGATATGATGAGGGAATCTCACATTAAGATGAGGATTTAGGTTTTGTTAGGTGCTACCTGATGAATTAGTCGAGGTGCGCATAAGTTGATACAAACATTATCTTCACTTATAAAGAAATCTACAAAACTTGGTTGAAAACCGAATAAGTGTTTGTGTAATTCACGCATAAAACTGGTTTAAATTTTTTGAAAGACTTGACTTAGTGTTTGCATTATGTCACAATTATTTTCGAGTAAATGTGCATGTTGCAGATCTTGTTCATGAGAGATAACTACTTCTAACTCTGAACTTCTGTCTACCTCCAGAAGATGCTGGCTCTGGGAGGCAGATTGCAGTTGGTACTGGACTTTTTGATGAAATGGAATGCGGGTACACTGCTTTAGTTTTCCTTTGTGTCCCACAAATTTTCTTACTTAAATGATTTACCAACTCTAATAACCTGTATGAAACCCATCAGCTCTAGATTTTATTTCACATTGCTGTGGTGTTGGAAGAGCCTTTTTTATTCCTTTTTTATTTGCAGCTAAACCTATCTTTCGTTGGATTCCCATCATATTTAAAAAATAAAAATAAAAAAGAACCTAGAACCCAGAAGAGGGAAGAAGAATATAATAGATGAAGTGGTGAGATCGGAAGAAAACAATCTCTAAGAAGATACAACTAGCGAGCAGAGTAGTTGAACAGCCAGTAGGGTTCTGTGACATAATAGTAAGTAGAAAAACCTTTATAAGTTAAAGAAAATGAGATAAGCCCATGTTTTCGATAGATTTCTCAACTAAATTTATTTGCACTAATTACTCAAAATGCTACGAAGGGCACCTCATCTTGGACCCCAAGAAAGATGCTTTTTAGCTTTTATTTGGTTTTAATCTTCCTTTGCTTCTGGCCTCCAAAGTCATATATATTGCTGGGCCAGTCACTGGTCACTACACCAGTGGGTTTCTTTATTCTTTTCTGCAGTCTGGTGTTCTGCATTGAATGTTGATGTGTTTTACTGAATTGTAGGCTGGTATTGAAGAGCGTTGGTTACAAGTCGAAACCTGTTGAAGGGTTGCCCTTTGATCAGCATAAAGGTACGTGCTAAATCATGACAAACGTGTTGATTGCCCTTAAAGTTCATCTCTTGGATAGATCTCTGTATAATTTTAAGTTTCCAATTCATCATTTGTATATCTATTTAGCGATTACAAATACTTCCGTTCACATTAATGTTCTTTATCCCATCCCATGGGTAAGTGTTTTCAGCATTTGCGTCAATTGCATGAAAACTTTGATTGCTGTGCGGTCCATCACTGTTGCAAATTAAGTGAGGCTGCTTTTCCAGGAATTGTTCCAAATGTTCGAGGACGTGTGTTAAGCAAAGTTTCTGGAGATGTAGAGAAAGGTTTATATGTATGTGGGTGGTTGAAGAGAGGACCAACTGGGATAATAGCTACAAATCTTTACTGTGCTGAAGAAACTGTAAGTGCAAATCATTCTTAAACCTGCTGCTTTACAGTTCTCATCATCATGACCAAGGAATTTTCTTACAAGCTAATAGGATTTAGTCTAGAATATTATAGTTAGCTTTGCTAATTAAGACATAACAGGTCGCTAGCATATCAGAAGACGTACAGAGAGGATTGGTAACTTCAAGCTCTGGCTTATCAAAGCCCGGAAGGGAGGGCCTCCTCCAACTGCTGGATAGCAGGAATGTCAAAATAGTTCCATTTGGTGGCTGGGAAAAGATCGACAGTGAAGAGAAAAGGAGAGGGAGTCTGAAAAACAAACCCAGGGAAAAACTTACAACTTGGCAAGAATTACTACAAGTTGCCACCAAGTGATGAATAGTGTGGCAGATTTTGCTCACATTTGGTTGTTTCATGGTGAAGCCTGAACTTGTAACTCCTTCAGATGTGTTACATTTTGATTGGCCCTCGGCATATAGAGGATTGACAGTGCATTTTAAGAACACATGATAAATAATACAGATACTAACCAGTTTGTGGCAGATGACGAGTACTGTGCTTTGGTAACACATTCATCATTGGAAATTGAGCACTGCAGTTGTATTAGAAACTCAGCATATGCATTTTTCATTTGTCCAAGTGTGTTTTCACTCAAATGTAATCCATTGCAGTTAAGGATGGTAAATGGAATTGCAAGGGGAGAGTGATACAAACCTCTTGTTTATCCAAACCCTCAACATAATCTCTTCTTGTTTATCGTTTTCTCCGGTTCTTCTTTAACCGGGTCTCATTGTTAATCATCATGCAATTTGGATGATCTGACCCCTACGAGTAGACGTATATTTGGTAATGAGTTTGTTAGCTAGTTCATCATCGAGGCTAAGAATTACATACTTGTCATCAAGTCAAGCTTGTAAAAGCATTTGAAGAATTGGTTGCTGAAGCCTGAATTAGACTCCACTATGGTTCACTCTCAAATCTTCCCTTATATGACAGAAAACGAGTTGGTGATTCTATCATTTCAGCCAATTCTTATGAAATATAAAGGGTTTTTTATGTAAAGATTAGATGTTTAGGTGGATTTTAATGATAGAAAATGAAGCACGAGAAGTTTGGAAGGTAATTTTAAGGAAAATTTACAGTACCTTCATTAAATTCTTCATCATGAGTTTTGGTGAATTTTGTAACTGGCAGAGAAAGAACGAAAGAGAAAGGGAGTTGGGGGAAGACCGGAGAGGATGGGGTGTTCCTGGAAGTTTGGGAAAGACCGAGATAAAAATGATGCGTAGAAGATTTTTAATTTGATAAAATTGGAAAAAAGAAAATTATTACTATTATTTTGACACGTGGCCCTAAAAATATGAACTTCGAAAAAATGTTTACAAGTTTTACGCGCTCATTTTTTTTTGTTAAGCACGCGCGAGCCACGTAGCAAAATAGGTGTATTTTAGACACACTCTGGAAAGGTTGAGCCTGTCAGATAATTTTCGTGATAAGAAAGTGTGTAATAGCGATTTGATCCATAGTTCAAGGGGTAACATATGTATTTTGCCATGGTATTATTTCTCCATAATATTCGAATATTTTACAAGAGAATACATTAAAAAGCTACAAGTGTTATCTATATTAATAATTTTCAAGATTAAAAAGAATATCACTCTATCTGTAAACTAATCTGGAATACATCCAAATTGGTCTCGCAAGCATTTCAATAGTGGGAACAATAAGCTACTTGATGAAAGTTTAAACGAACAACATCATTATTTACAGTACGATAAAAGATGAAAAAATTTATGATTTTATATCTTGTATACATTAGAATTAAGAGAAATTCTTAATTTTTCATTCTTAATGAGGCAATTTACTATTTCAAACAAAGAGAATAATAGGCACTAAAATAAATACGAACATGATATAAATTGTAGTAATTCAGTATAGTAGTTCAAATTATATTTTATTATCACTCGTTTAAATTGATGTTAATTGGTGATAGAATATTAAACATTTGATAGAATTTTATATAAAATATGTAGATTTTTATGTTTGCCTCGATTTAAGGAGCTGAGAGAAATATATTAAGTTTTTATGAAATTATCATGTGTTAATTTTTATAATAAAATATTATAAAAATTATCACAAATAATGTTTAAAACAATCTATTGATAGTTGAAAAGTTATCATGGAATAATAGAGTTCAAACCAAATAGATTAAATTATCAAATCAACTAAGTATATAAGATATAGCCTCCTAGTACAATAGGAACAAATCTCATTGCTTAAATTAACTTTTGAGGTTTAACAAGCTATATTTTTTAAAATTACTTTTGAATATGAAATTATTTAATTTGAAATCGGCTTCAAATAGCATGGATAGATAAAAACCATTTAAATTTTATTTTCGAATTGCTTTTATGATAGTATGAATAAAGATGTCTCGTAAATATCAATACTTCTTTTTGTTGCGGTATTAAGGTAGGTTAGTGGGTAGTTTTTAGTTGTTCACCGATAGTCTTAGTAGCATGCATGTCCCTTTATATTCTTAGATTCTTATTACGTTGTGTGTTTTTGTTCGTCTCAGTTATTGTATTCCTTGTTGCTATTATTTGGTACTACTTATCATTTATCTCTCCCTTTTTCTTTTCTCTTCCTTCTTTCTTCCTTGCTTGCTTTCCTCTTCTTCTCTTTACCCTTCTTGAGCCGATGGTCTATTGGAAACAACCTCTCTATCTATATTAGGTAGGGGTAAGGTCTGCATACAGACTACCCTCCCCAGACCCCAACCGTTGATCGTACTGGGTTTGTTATTGTTGTTGTCGCGGTATTATTTAAAAATTAATTTTACTTTCTCTATGAAAACTTCTATTTGAATAAAATAAAATAAATAATTTTTCCAAAATGAGAAAAAAGTTGGAAATGAGCATTTGCATTGCACAAAAAGTCTAATCAACACATACATAGATGCATTTAAAAAAGAGTTGTGGCTAGAGGAATTTGGGGTCCGCGTGTATGAATATGGCATAATTTTACATTTAAGAAATACAAATATGAAGTTTTTATGAAATGACATATATAGCCTTGATCAACTATCTTTCCTTTTTTTATATAGTAGAAATAGAAATAAGATATTAACTCGCACTTGCCCAATTGTATACTTTTATCTGGCATTAACCGGGAAAGTTACTTTTGTATTAGATATTAATTGCTTTTCCGAGAGTTTTTTTGTTCATCAATCTAATCGTAAAACAATGGTGTCTTGAGTTAGAATGAGAGGGATGAGCTCACCTATAAATTATAATACTTTTTAAGTATTTGTACTTCTATATTCTCTTTCTCTAACGTTTGTTCCGTCCTCATCTATTTCGACTTGGCTACTACAAGTTATTTGTCTTGACTAGAGCCCTCAACATTCAGTTATTAATTTAGGGGCGGGTATTGTTTGGGCAAATCCGAAATTCGAATCGATTTGGAGTTTTGGACTATGGATTGGAGTTCGGATTTTACTTTTAAAAATTTTAGATTTGGGACTTCGAAATTTTGGATATTCGAAAATTCGAATTTTTTTTACCTTATATTTAGCATTATCCGTTAGACATTAGCTCATTACGGCATTACCCATATACATACCTTATACTAATACATCTAAATCTCTAATAATATCATGCCCATTAAACATTAGCCTATATATTCAATACAAATTACTAAGTCAAATATTGGATTCTCTATCAAATCTAACGTATAATATATGATTTTTCTTTTCTCTCACGTCTCACCCACACAGCCACACCATACGTGCGTTAGTAAACGCTGAAGAGTTGAGTCCGAAGTTGACTAAAGATTGAATTTCGAGGTCACCTTTCTCAGTTAATCTTTTAATTTATAATATATAATTTGAATCAGTGTGATGTATTGCATATTCGAGACTTTTTTTCTTGAAGAGACATTCTATAGAGTCGAGAAGATATCAATAAGTAAAGCATCTTTTGATTATCATCTTTCTACTTCGTTTAAATAATTATTTTTATGTCGAGTGTTTTTTATAAGGTCAACTTATAGGCTTAAAAGTCTGAACCGAAAATCCGAAAAATCCAATCCGATTACTCCGAAACCGAACTTAAATAATCCGATCCTATCCGAAATTATTTGTAAATTTCTTCCATCCGAAAACCAAAAGCCAACCGCAATTTCATATTCAATCCGAACACCCATCCCAAGAATTATTATTTTGGTGTTCTAGTCTTCATTTCCTCTGAGAAATAGAAAAAGATGTCTACGAACATATACACAACAGGGGTGGTGGCGCAGTAGGTCTCATAGCTTCTGAGTAATCCTGAGGTCGAGAGTTGGACCCCATTAACCTTTTTGAAAGGTCATTATTCAAGCTGATAAAGTAACAAATTCGAAATAGATAAAGCGGTGTCCTCATCTATATTATTGTGGTGACGGTCTCTTTTACTGAAATATAATTTTGACATTTGACAATGGGAGACTAAACATATCCACTTTCCTCCATACCATGACATCTGAGTACAACTCATCTGTTCCTATTCCAAGAGCTATTCCTACCATTCACATCAAAAGTATTTCATAAAAGCAGTATCTCTGAATCTCACCCTCCAATGCTATGTTCAAAAATTTAGTTTCGGAGAGGAACCCATTCTACCAAAAAGATAGAGATAATAAAACTAACCTACAGAAGATACATTTCACATTTTGAAATCCGAACTCGTTTCGACAGTGGAGTCGAATTAACAGGTAACTTGTTCGGCTTTCAGATAAATACTTTTCACATTGACCAATAAAAAAATATGCGCAGGCTCCTCTTGGTATCAAAGAATAGTTCATTTATTCGTTCTTATTACCTAGAACATCTAATTATTTTTACAACTAATACTCTTCTCATACCCTGGTCCTCTTCAAAAACCATTTAAATATATCTCAGTGGCGGCACTGGCAACAACATTATATAGATCTCAATCTCTGCGCAGAAAAAAATGATTAAAAACTTTATATCGCAAATCGAAAGAAGGTAGAATAAGCCTACTGCACGCTAATGGTATACAAATATGACTCATCTCATCATCTACCAATCTGCAACAGTAGCAAATACAGACATCAACATTGGAAGACATTTATGTTCTCAAATGCCCAACAGACCCGAGTACAAACTCAGGACACTAATTATTATGTGAGCAAACTGCAAGATAGCTAACAACCTTGAAATCTGATTTTGCACAGGCTCTAAGCAAACCCTCTAGATCAACACTGTTGCATCTTCAACAAGATTAACTAGCTCGTCCAACTTTTATTAGAGCAAAACTGCAGTGTGAAGCTGCCGCAATACCTAACCTATGTATAACTCTTCTTAAAACCCTGGAGTGTGTGCGTGTTGGCTGAGCAAATTAACCAATATTGTTAGGCAGTTTCGGGAGCGCCAGCACCTGTTGAATCACAGGGGTTTGAAACTGGTTGATGTTTACTGGTTTGTGGCAGGTAATTATAAGCAACCACTGAAACGCCAATGGCAGCAGAGAGCCCTATACAACTCCATAGCCACTTCCTCTGTGTTCTTTTCCTCTGTCGCTGCTTCCTAGCAACATCTGCAGAATGTTTGAAATGAAATTTCTCAACTGATAAAGAAATGACATCATTCCTAGTGGCATATAAGCATATAATTCAATTATCATAGTTAAGTTATAGGAGGGAGAGAGAGAGAGAGAGTTAAAACAAGTACTTGGGGATTAGTGTTTAAACTGCACTAAATAAAAATGGAGGTTTCCCAAGCCACAACAGACTCTGACAAAATATAACCCTGTCCAAGGGTCTCTAGGCCAATAATAGATGAAAATAAGGTGGTTTTCTCAAGCTACAACAGACTTTAGCTGAAAAGTAATCCTGACCAAGGGTCTTCAAACCAAAATTTGGCAACTGATGAGGTAGATCTTTTGAAAAAGGTTGATCAGAACATTCAGATACATCAAATATTGCAAATAACAGTGCCACTGTTCGTACAGGTTAAATAGACTCGTGGCAGAAGGGTGATGTTTGGATGGTAAGACCCGGCCACCCTCCGTTATTTCAAAGTAGGAGACTTGGTCCTAAGGGAAGTAACTCATAGCACCCTCAACGCAGGGAAGCTAGCTCCAACATGGAAAATTAGTATCAGAGTTGTTATAATTGGCAACTAAGTAGTAAGAGAAGCAAGACCTACCAACAATTTCCTGATTTCTCTGGGACATCTCATGATTTACAGCCTCATAGTATCGGAGCCTGTCTCTCAACCTTGAAATCTCCTGGTTTTTTGATTCAAGTATTGCCTCCGCAGCTAGTTCAGCTTCTGCACGAGCTTGACCTTTTGCTATTGCATCAGCAACAAATCTTGTGACAATTACTTCCTGAGAGAGCTGCTCAATTGAAGCATTATCAGGCTGCATACCACCAATGACATCCGAAGGTGACGGGAGTGTTAACCCTGCATGAGATAGAACATTACTGATGCTCTGCCACTGACATTGCATCATATTAAGAGTATCCTCTGCAGTTTTTCTCCTGTCAATTTCCTCAAGGAGTTTGAGCCTTGTGGCGCGCAGTTCCAATTCGATATTAGCGCCATATGAGTTCAGTGCTGACCCTTCCGAGGAGAAATCTGAGGTACCATATAAAGAAATATTACAAACAGCATAGTACAGTAGGAATAACCTAGGAAACACGACTTTTTTTATCTGACAGCAATCATATCAGAACAATTACAATCAAGCATAATACTGTAGGAATAACCTAGGAAACATGACTTCTTTTGTCTGACAGCTATCGTAAAAGAACAATTACATTCATCATTGTACTACAGGAATTATAGAGGAAACATGACAGTTTTGTCTGAGCAACCATCAAAATAGAATAACCTGCCGTCATTCATCACCTTACCTTCGAGTATGTTTAGTAAACATTACTACTTTAAGCCAAAATCATAAGAATTTCTTGCATTCAACTTTTCTTTTTTACAGGTATTGTTTCTCCTAGTAGAAATCCCTAGTCCAAAAATTGGACAATATTAACTGCTATGCTTCTACGAATATAGCAGTTATATTCGTATTATCAATCAAATATACCTCAACTCCAAAGTAGTTGTAATCGATCCATCCCGTCCTATTATCATTCCAGTTCCAATCTGACTTTTTTGATAAAATATCCCGATTCCAATCTGACTATTAAGTCACATTAGGGGTTCTGCCAAAAGAACTTCTCTAATATAACAATTATACCTACACAACGTACAAGTCTCTAATCAAAATGAATGACTCCTGACATACAACAACAACGTCCCAGTAAAATCCCAAATCACGCCTAATCTAAGAGTAAGAACAACAACTAAACCTTGAAGCCAACTAATTGGTTTCGCCTATATCTATCATTTCCTTCCACCTTGTTCTGCTCTTAGCTATACTTTTAGAATTCAAAGTCTATGGAGACAATTCCTCTCTGTGTAAGCTTAGATCTACCTCATAACCTTTCATCACTTTAAATATATTGCCACACCCGGAAAAGGTGTATATGCAGGCCTACGAAGGAAATGACCAAACCATGTATGAAAGCCTTATTTTATTTTATCCTCTACGTGCCACATGCATCCTTTGTGAAATGCTCTCATTTCTACAAAAACTTTGATATGTTTCTGCAACAAAAAACAGCCTTAAAAGGGTGGGTTGTGTGGGAGGGGGGTGTTTGAGCTATTCTAGTCAACAAGTCAGATCTAAACGGGTAAACCATTTCTTCCTTTTACACCCTGTTTATAGACTAGAGCCTTATATGCGACAAATTGCTCAAACTGATTTTGACAAAAGGAACACACTTAGCCTCAAGAAATGCGGTCCATAAGATACAAAAAAAACTCAAGGGTCTTAAAAAAAAAAAATCAGATGCATAGTGACAATTAGTTAGACCTCTTAACCTAACAAGAGGATATCATCATAGATTTGCTGAATAAAAACCATAGAAACAAAAAAGTATTAAATTGCAAAGCAGAAACAAATATATTTATACCTTCATCAGCATCAAAGAACTCGCCTTGAACAGAAACAAAGCTGCGGCAATCAAGTCCTTTCACCTCATTATTAACACTTTCAACACTTAGCACATCACATCTCGGATCCAAAAATCCCTCATCTTCATCTTCTGCCTCAAACAAATTATCCTCAGCTAACTCCTCTTCTTTAAATTTCAAATCCAAATCAGTCCTCTCCTTAACTTTCTCAGCTTCCTCCAATTTACCATCAAGTTTCCGGTTCGCAAAGGAGGCTTCTCCCCCACCGCCACGTCGCTTGTAGTTGACTACATACGGAGAAGGAGACAGCGAGCCAGAAGAAGTTTCCGGAATCGGAGCTTGCTCAGGTGTTATATACAAAGCCGGTGATATGTATATGTGATTCACCGGCGCCGGCGGTGGCTGAATATTCTCCAACACTTTTTCTTCTTCTTCCTTTTTCTCGTCATTTAGCTGTTGCTTTCCGTAGGATTTACGAACACGAGGTTCGAGTAGATTCTCTAAGGCAATTGCTGTGTAAGTCGGCATAATAGCAACGGAACAGACGAAAACCGAAATTTTCGGGTCCCGGTTCGGCGACGGCGGCGGAGGAGATGAGCTAGGTTTTGGACATCGGAGCTTTTGGGGAAAGAAAAAGAAATTCTTTCACCGCCGCAACGAGGGTTTGTTTCTGGAAGAAAGAGGAAAATGACGGAATAATAAAGGGAGCAACGTGTTATATGGCGTTCGATTCAACTCCAGCGACTTTGGAGGTATGGGAACACGTTTGCTTTGTTGTCACTATTTATTCATTTGGCTTCTTCTTGAACAACAAGTTACGCTTTTTTAAACGATCCCATTAGATTTAGTAAAAATCATTTGTGAATTCCTTTTTTGTTTTAAAATAAATAATTTTTCTGAATTAAAATCTACTCAGTAAAGTTTCACAATTTTTTTCTTAAGGACTCCCTCCGGTCCCCACGATAATTGTTTTTTCCCGTCCAAATTAAGTCATTAAATATGGTCAATTTCATTACTAATTAATATTAAAAGCTAAATTTTTTAATGCGTATAAAAATAACTAAAAGATCACTTATTTTGGTTCGGAGAAAATAAAATTAACTATGCGACATTTCATCAATTCTTTTTCAAGGACTTGTTAAAAATAGAAACAGGGACCCTTGTCTGCAGTTTTATTTTTTTCTTTCGAATGAAAATTTCAAAATAGAAACTTCTTTTAATATGTGTCACCATCTTTTAAGAAATAGGGACCACGAGTTTTTTTTAGAAGTTTGAATTTCTTTTGACGTAAAACTATACCTTAGATGAGCTATTTATCTTTTTCATGACAGTAATATTGGACTTTGTACGAATCTTGATTGCATCTGTTTATCTTTATTATCACAACTACAAAATAACTTAGTTCGCCAAAGTTATAGTAATCCGAAATTCAAATAATTTCATCCCACTTCATTAACAATAGGGCTACGTTATTTATTTATCTGTTGAAGAAAATCGACTTATAATTACTGGGTATAAGTTGTAATCGATGGAATTGCCTGGAAATCATTAATAAATACTTCGTATTCCATCCTTTTCTCTGCCCCTTAAAAAGAATGGGATAAGACTAGAATCAAGTGCTTTATCTGATCCCATTTGTGATCTTTCCCCCTTTCCTCTCCATCAAACTTGAAAGCAAAATCCTCCTACATTTTGGATTTTATTTAATTTAAAGTCTTCTATCCCTATTCTCTTGGAAGAGAAGATCTCTTTATTCTATTTCCACTTTAATGGCGAGATAACTTTTTATTTCTACAAAGATGGTATGACAATTTTTGAATTAAAAGTGGGGGAAATTAGAGACCACTCTATATTAAGTTCCCATAGAAATGGATGATTCTTTTCTCTTTTTGGTGTATAGAAATAAAGATTTGATTTCCTACGCCAATGAAACATAACAGCCGCCAGATAATCCGCAACATTGATAGACTATAGTATGGAACCAAATGATTAAAATTTAATTACTTCACAATTGAGAGATTGAGTCTACGATATTTGAAAGAAAATAAGATTACTGTTATCAATAACTTTATTTAAGGTAGTTACAAGCAAAAAGAAAGAAAAAGAAGAAAAAAAAGTCCGCATGGACAAATTAATACCTTAAATTAGTGCAAGATAAATTTCAAATCCTACTAATCAATGATGTTAGGATCAAAGTTTGATTGTTTGGTTCAAATTAAAGTCTTATTCGCGTTCAAGTATTCAACGTTTGACGTCTATTCTCATGTGTACTTAAAATATATGCGCAGGAAATAACAATTAGTGCAATGTTAGTTGGAAGTTGGAACTCAGAAATACCATGAGAATTGAACGCCAAAGGCCATTTTGAAACGTCGCCCTACTGCTGCTTTTTGGTACAACTACTGGTCAAACTTGATAAAAGGCCAAATGTTGATTAGTTCTGACTTCTGAACCTAAGTAGAAACTTTCTCCATCTGATTTACGAATTTTTGACGAGGTCTCACCAACTTATTTCCTTTTCATTTTTTTGTATATCAAGCATGAAATGAGAATTTTTTTTACTATCTGACTGGTTTGAATCACAAACCACACTCAGAAGGAAACTGATGAGTGATACATTCTAAGCCTTGAGATCAAATTGAATACCACGAAATAGAGAGTGATTAAAGAAGCATGCCAAGCCCCAAAACGAAGCGTCACAACTCACAAGTATGTTTACCGTTAAGAAATTTGAACCAAATCAAAATTAATTCCATCCATGAAAAGAAACAGGAAAAAAGAAAAAAGGCGGAGCAACAATTAATTAGGGGCATAGTTAAAAAAAAAAAATTTAAAAAAAAGGTTATAAAATCAAGGAAGACGAGCACAGAATAATGTGAATAGCAAAATTTCACCAAATCAAAGAATAAGGAACAGACGGGACAAACAAATATACAATAAAACCAATCTAACACCTAAGGTAACATTCCTATCACTGAACACGCAGCTTCGGGCTGCAGCATGCATAGTGCTTTAAAAGAATAGATAGAGTAAAGAGATTCTATTCCACAATTATAAGAAATGTAATGCAAGGAACCGTACCGCTCATACATGGAGAATCTGCACGAGGAGAAGTGAGAATACAAGAGCACGTCAAGAAAAATCAATCATCAAAAGTTCACCAGGAACACTTGGTTTCTTATTATCTGGTGCAGGAGGTTGACTCGTGGTTGAAGTCGATGGAACAATTTCACCTGTTGTGGTTGTTTCTACAGCAGCTGACTTTGACAAGACCAAGGCCTGATTGTCTGAAGGTTTTTCATTCAATGCTGGTGCAGCAGGAACAACTGATTCAGCTGCAACAGAAGCATCTGAGTTTGATGCTCGGGTTGTACTTGATTCTGTAAAAGCAGCACCAGTTTCTAGAGCAGGTGCCGCACCAGTTTCTGTCGCAGGTGCAGCACCAGAGTCCGCCACAGGTGGATTACTTGATTCCGGTGTAGTTGAAGCCCCATTTTCTGACTTAGGAGGAACACCTGATTCTGATGTTGCAGTTGTATCACTTCCAGCAGGAACAGAAGCAATTGGTGCTGTCGTTTTAGATCCTTCTAAAAGTAGTGGTTTGCCGGGTTGTGGAAGGCCCTGTTTCCCCAAAAGAGGTTTGGCTTGACCGGGATTAGGACCATATAGAGATGCCATACCGGGTGGCAGTATTTCAATTGGTGGCTTCTTTGCAGCATCTGCCAAACTTGTGAGCTTAGGTCCCTCGAGAGAGGCCAGAAATGCAGCTGCTGCATCAGTTTTCGTTGATGGAGTGTGTTCCATCTCCTTCTGCAACGTTTTGTTCCATGCCTGGACCAAGGTTCTCAATGAAGGTCGCCCATGAGCCTGAAAATAATGAGACCATTAATAACAACTACTAAATCAATAGACTGAAATCCAACATTTAGAGAATGAAATTTTACATGTGCATGCAGTACAGCCTCAGCAAGCATCCCAGTTTCCTGCCATGCTTTCTCCATAAGTACATTGTCTCAAAAAAGTGCAGCTGCAAATGCAGCCTCCCGTCCCGCACCAACTGATATCACATTGTTTACCAAGTTCTGCAAAAGATTTATCAGTTATTCTGAATCCTGACATGCAGCTGATTCGGCCGATCTCAAATTTCACAAAAAAAATCATATCATGTTAGTAGAGTCGAGTATCCTACAAAAAAGGGGGATGGCAAAACATACTAGAAGCAGAAAAAACTGAATGTATCCTCAGAGTTTGACTACCTCCTTTATTCCTTTAGACCCAGAGCCCAGAGGCATGGGAAAAGAATATAATGTAGAAATGCAAAACAATGGTTAATCTGAAGGTCAAATCAATTTAAATCTGATAACATAGAAGGTCAATTCAGACTTGGGGAAGTTTATTATCGATGGCAAAGGTATAAAGGCAGCCAAGAGCCAGTTAGTAAAATCTCACGTATATGAGGATCTGAAACAAAAGCAGAAAAGAAGCAGGTGACATACTCCAAGTTTTATCAACAAAACCAGTTTGAAACAAAAGCAGAAAGAAAGCAAGTGACATACACTGAGTCCTGTTAACTCCCCATGATTTGCAAGCCGTAAAGCAACACCTCTTAATTCTTGACCTCGTAGAGCTCCCTTTATGGAACCAGCAGCTGCTAGTCTTTTAAGAGCTTCACGAGCAATATCAGCTTGTACTGTAGCATCTGCAGCATCAATAAGATCCATAAACTCCTTGGCAAATTTAACGACTCCTTGAACAGCTTCAACAACATTTTCCTTCTTCTTTGTCATGTTCATAAGATCGTTCAGATCCAATCCAAGAGTTTCTTGCCCAATATCTCTGCTGTTGCTCATTATTAGAAGGCACTGAAGTGCTCTTTTCAAATCATTGCATTGCAGGGCCAGATCAAACTCCAACCTCTTGGATATTCCAGGTAAATGAAGTGCTTCAGTAGCATAACCCATCCCAAGCATAAATTGAGCTAGATCATCATGATGTTCTCGGCCAAGTCGACTGGCCCATTTTACTGCACTAACAGCATCTCCATAAGCTGCCAAACATCGGCAACGGATACCAGGATGGCTGAGGGATATTGCATGAGCGCACATATATCGATCAATTAGCCAAAGAACACCATTTCGAACACCTACAATTAAAAGAGGTCCCCAACTGGTTGTGTTTGCTCTGCGGGAAAACGAGTGACAGCAACTGCAACCCCACCACCACCAACTGCCACCTCATTAGTTTTAAGAGTTTCCATCTCCTTGAGCACACTCGATGCATCACCATCAACTTTTGACTGTCTAGGCAATGACAGAAATGGAGGAATAGAGGGTGCATGCTGAAAAGAAGCCAACCGCACAACTTGTAGCATTGGGGGTCTCAACGCTATCCTCTCTTGTGGATTTGTTTGTGGATTGTCGACTGCTATCAATGCTAATTCTCCATGTTCAGCAACAGCTCTTGCCCGTGCCTCTTTAAGTTTCATTTCCTCTTTTCTTCGTTTTGTTTCTATGTCAATAGGCGCAACCCCAGCATCCACAAAAACACACTCAACGGTAGTTGGCGTAGCAACAAATAACTGCCTTCGCTGCCAAACTGCCCCAGTCGCATATGGAATTGCCACATCCCCCAAGTATCTAAACTGTGGACGCAAGGAACATATGACAATGTGCTGAGGATAAGCAAAAGCACAATACTCAACTGTTTGATCCCACGCGGTCCAATCTGGTTGAGGAAGAAGACCACCCACTGGTTGAAATGTTTCCCAGCTGTATAATTGGAAGTTCTGTGGTGCTGCTTCAGCTGCAGATTTTTGTGAACTGTCTTCCATAGTGCATGAAGACACAGAACTACTTCCAAAGCCTGATAACGGCATAGATTGAATTGTTGAGATTGCTGTAGCAGCAGCAGGGCTAACCCTGCGAGAAGTTCGATAGGCCACACCAAGTAATGCCCCTCCATGCAAGCCAATAACTGGTTCACTTCGGCTTCCCACTGACTTCATTAATACATTTGATGTCCCGTCATCCAGCAATATACGAACTTGAACAGTAGCAGAAGAAGCAGCAGAAGCAGCAGCTGCTGCTGCCTGTGCTGCAGCTGCAGCAGCTTACTTCGCTTTTCTAGATGAACCTTTTGGAATAATGGGAATTCTAGGAGGGAGTGCAGATTCCAACAAAGCAAACCTATCTCGACAAGTATCCCAAGCCAACAGCCTTGCGCTTCCAGAATCAACGACTGACCAATCGCTGACCTTGTAGATAGAGAAGTAAGGAATATCAAGCCATACGATTGCTAGATACCTGCAAAACATTACAGTTCACAAACTGTCCGGTACAACCTAAGAAAAGGCATAATAGAGATAAATAATGACGCTTTTAACAATATGAGGCAATAAGACAAATCATGGCAATGTTGAAGATACTAAATGCCGCCTGCTACACTAAGCCTGATATGGGGATTGAGTATCACTAGCGTCTGTGAACCACTTACTTCCCAGAACTGCTGACAGAAAGAACTGAGTATGAATCATGTGGAGCTGGAGTAGTAATATGCTTTTTGGTTTGTTTGACATGGAGTTGTTCAGGTATCTCTCCTCTAAACCTTCCTGTGTCACTCAAAGAGCCATTACTTCCGAGTGCTGGAGGAGTGGTGTTGGATAGCTGAAATTGCAACAGCTTCAATTCTCGTTCAACTACATAGACAGCAGTATGTTCGCGACTTCCTGTTGGTGTTGGCAGTGCTGCTACAGGAGGAAGAGACTTCTGATCAAATTCACACAGAATAATGCCAATATTGGTTCCAGTATCTACAAGGTGTGGCTGTAAAGGGTGTGCAACCATAGAATAAACCTAAAAGACCAGAGAGAAAACATGAAAAAGATGTAGTCAATTCATCTTCAAAAAGTCAAAAAACTAGATGCCTCTCAATGTAGAATTGTAACCCTAATACGATATGATAGAGTGCGGAAACAATCCTCAAAATTAACTAGCAGAAGAAACTAGTGGAAATTCTTCTTACAAAAAGGAAACTACTATAAAAATTACTTTCCCGCTGCAATTGCCAGACTTGATATACAAAGGGGCTTTGCTCGCCTTAAAACACTAAACTCTTAAAAGGCTATTCATTTTTCCAGCCATCATAATGTAGATTTAACATTTCAAATAATCAATCTTCCTAAACCTAAGAAGTTGCATAAGGAAAAATAGGTCGAATTTGAAAGACAAGATATACAGCAAGGAGAACATTAAAATAAACAACATTATTTATCTATAAGTAGTTTCACCTTCAGCTTCTTGTGAGAGGCAAGTAATGGTGGAGGAACTAGTGCAGAAAGTTCACACAATGGCCTTGTAAGAGCAGAATAGGTAGGATGCTCGATTGCCCTGCAAAGTTACAACAGAATATCATGTTCTGTCCGAAGAAGGAAAACTTTAAGCAGTGTTAATAATGTTCCAACCAAGGGGGCCGTGTGAAGTAAGCCTACCATATATGGGAATCTTTGACACAGGTCAAGATATCGAGGTTGGGAGCCCGTGGAACAGGTTTGGAACAGGTTTTATTCGACGCAGTTCCTACAATTGGATTGAAATTATTATTATCAGAATATATCCCCACGTAGTAAAGCTACAAATCAAAGAGATCATGCACAATACCTTAAAGGAGACTGTGTCTCAGATTGCTAATGTTTTATCAGCACCAATAGTAATGAGCTGCGGTGCATTACCAATCACTCTAGCTCTATAGCAACAACCCCGCCATCATGAGCCTATAAAATATAATATTGGAGGGTGAAAAAAAGCTTCAAGGATTTGATAGAAGCAGGTAAGGAATTGCAGTTCTATCAAATTTCATCTATCAGTGATTTTCCAGATGCATTCCATGGGCTTTATCGTTCTCATTTTTGCATTTAGCAACGGTAAATGAAAATCTTACTAGTGTGAAATTAAGATGTAATAGAAATTTAAAAGGAGATAAAACTGAAGAATAAGAAGATACTTTTAAGCTGAGCTTAGGAACAAGCTCTCTCGAATCAAGAGCGTTGTCTGCACTCCAAAGTACAAGCAATCCATCACTACCACCAGAAACTAAAAGAGACTGCATACACATGATAGCAAAGAAAATGGAAATGAGATATCAAACAGAAAAAATATTAAAAGTATAACAGTTTCTGCCAGATGAACCTAGTCAATTTTTTAATGTAAATTATATAAGAACACAGAATTGTCACTTTCAGCAGTTATGTTTAAAGTAAAAAGTCTCCAAGTAAAATGTCCATGTTCTTCATTACAACAATTCATTTTCTTTTACGGAACTTCAATTTCTTTTTCCCAGTTTACATATAGAGAGGGAAAGACAAGGGACATTCAGATGGGGAATGGATGGACAGCAAGCATATATACTTCTGTAATCCAGTTTCATTTAACAATGTATAACTACAAAGTGAACTAGGTACACAACCACGCAAGCGAAGAACCTCAGATAGATGTTTCCCTTTTTCCCCTTACTTCTCTCTAACAGAGAAACCGACACTGTCCTATCAAATTATATGCTTCATTTAAGATTTTTCTATCAGACAGTAAATGAATTACTGAGGCAAGAAATACTTCAGAAGAACCTAAGTTCACCTTCTATTGAATTGTGTGAACCACCACATCTAAAGTTTAAGTTGTTCCTTATCAAAAACAAAAAAAAAGTTTAAGCAGTTAGAGAGAGGACACCATTCTTTAAGTTGAAGTACAGCTACATTGTAGGTTGAGAATTTTCTTTAAGCTCTCTTTGTTTAATCATACAACCTGGAAAACATACTTTTCACAATCAAGATATATTATTATTTTCTGAGGCTCTAACAAGCCTTCAAAATCTAAAAGAGAAGTGATTCACAATCTTTACTGGCTGATTCCTCTGCACACAGAAGATCAATTTCAAACAAATAATTGCAGGTTTAGCTTATACGAAAGCTGCAAAGATGCACCATATCTTGGCATAATATGGTACCATCTCTTTCTCGAAAAACACATCTCACCTTCTTCAGGAAGAGAGAAGAGGAAAATGTCAAGCACATCAAAAAATGAAACCAGATTAACCAAAATTTGCTGCTTCCAGGCAGCAGCACTAACCGCTTGGCCATAGATAATTTTTCAAATATTTGAAGTGAGTCTTTTGTTTTTTGTTTACAATCTGGTCCATTATTTCAACTTCAAACTTGAAATAGAGAATTTTAAGTTTGAAAAACACGTTTGACAGTATTTCAAGTTTCAACCCACAAACTTCAACTTTTTTTCAACTTTAAATTCAAATACTCTTTTTTTTCAAACTACCAAGTCATGTTCATCGCCTTAGCCAAGCATAAATCAAGGAGAGATTTTCAAACACAATCTATCTTTAGAATTATAAATGGAGATACTAGGTTCTGGATCAAAATTTCAAGTCCACTACATAGTGTAAGGTGATAAAAGAGATCGAAGCATCCACTAGAAGCATAACAAGTACCTCGCCAGAAGCAGCCATGAAATTCATCAAACACGAAATTGCTCCCTTATGACCTCCTGTGATCTTCGTGCAAGCTGCAGAAGAAGTCTTATTCATCTACTCATTTTTGACAATGAATGGAACTATATCAGAAAGACTTGAGAAACCATATATCCTAAAATGAGACCTTCCATGTTATCATTGAAAGAACTCTAATTACACCATCTGATCCTCCAAAAGCCACAAGAGGGTCATCAGCAGTAGTTGTTTTAGAAAGGAACACCATACTGCAAGTGATTCAAAAGAACAAGCAAATTAAGATAATCAGATATGGTCTTTCAACTTTCCCTGACCCAGAAAACAACTTTTGTAAGCAAGAAGACCAAACACCAGTATGAAAAAGAAGTATCCATTTTATCTCAAACCAAAAACCAATAAACTCTATCATTTATATAATTAGTCATCCTTTTTTAGCAATCTTGGCTCCTTAGCAATTCTAACATCTGGTCTGTCATTCAACTGGTGGGAATTCTACCATTTTCAACCAATTCAATGAACCATTGACATCCAGCCACATATTATCAAATTTGAAGTCATTCTCGATTTATCCCACTCCGCATTTCAACAAAATTGGGCAATGATCTGAGATGGTTCTGGGAAGAACTCTCTGTTTATGTACTTGAATGTTTCGTCCCAGTCATCGTTATTGACTCAATTCCTGAAGCTCTACTGCCAGAATTGTCTCTAAACCAAGTAAATTGGTCCCATGAAGAGGCAAATCAACTAAAGACAGGTCTGGTGTCATCTCCACAAACTCTTTTATGAATTTGGTAAATTTAACATTAAAAAATCTCTACCAATCACCTATGAACAATCCCAAAACCCTCTTTACGCAGACGGCTCTTCCTATAGAATTTTCCGTCTTTCCTTGTACCAAGTCAATACACCCCATTAAAACCCAGTTTACATCATGGTCACCCCCCTCTGGTTGCACTGTGATTGTGTGATAAGTCATTGATATATGATTTAGTTATCTCCATTGTCATCTGGAAAGGTTCTTTCCAGCTCACGATTTTGTAATCCCATTTAGCCTAAACAAAACGAAGTGTTGAAGACATATCTGCCTAATTCAACTTAGATCTTGTTAAACATAGTAATTTTTCTCACTTTCGGTTTCCCAACTGTTGTTGAGACTTTTCCTCACTTCAATGTATAAAGTTTTTTTTTATAAGGTAAATTGTATTAATCAAAAGGGAGAGAACTCCCGTATACAGGAAGTATACCAAAAAGTAGAGAATTTACATCAGAACATCAAAACATGATTCTCTACAAAAGACCGCCAATCTTCTATACAAGTAGGGGCTATGTGAGTGCACTAAAAAGCGATCAAAGATAAAAGACTATTCTTAAGATGTGAAAAAGGAGACTCAATCCCCTCAAAAGCTCTCTTATTTCTCTTCCCCCAAACTATCCACATGAGAGCTAACGGGGCGAACTTCCACGCCTTTTTCAATATATAAAGTCTAGTGGAGAGGAACGAAAAGTGGCATCTCTAGCTGGTTGGCAATTTGGAGGTTTATTTAACTCAAGACAATTTAACAAAAAGAGGTATAGCAATCTGAAACAGGTGCTACTTATGCTTGACAAAGAATGAGAACATAGATCATCTGTTTTTGCATTGTCCTGTAACAAAGAACATGTGAGACCCATTTTTCTGCATTATGGGAGTACAATGGTTACTACCAGTGAGGCTGAAGGAAGCATTTATTAGCTGGGGGAAATTGGGAAATCCATCAGAAATACTTGGCAAGTGTTTCCATCTTGTTGCATTGGAGCATTTGGAAAGAGAGGAACCTGAGGTGTTTTGATGGAGTCTCAACTCCAATTCAGGTATCGATGACAAGATGCTTATTGAATCCTTTTGCTTGGTGTAACCATTGCAATGTAAATAATGCTCTAATGTTTCTGGATGTTGTAAGCCACTTGAATTTTAGATAGGAGTGAAAGGAGTGTACAGGATCCCCCTGTTTTTGTATTGCTGCATCCTCTGGGTGCTGGTCCCTAAAATCTAATTTTTCCAGACTACAAAAGGAGTCTAATGGAGAGAAGGAATGAAGAGTGGTTGTTGTAATGAGTAAAAGCAGTCAGAAATAGCAAGCACACTTAGGGGTCGTTTGGTTTGAATACGGCTTATGCCAGGATAAGTTATGCTGGGATTAGTTATGCTGGAATTAGTTATACTGGTATTATTTTTTATCCACCGTTTGGTATGTTGTATTAAAAATGATAATTGCATAATTTCTAAGAAGAAGGTATAAGTTATCCCGACACTAATTACCCCACCCTCTACAGGGTATAAGTTATCTCGGTACTAATTTTAATTCCGGGATAACTTATACCAGGTTTGCTATCCAAACAAAGTATTAAGATGGTATTAAATTTTGATACCAACACTATACCTTCTTATACCTCATACCAAACAATTCCTTAGTGAAGTGATTAAGTGGAACAAACATGAGATGCTCTAACTTGGGTGGTAGTCGGCAACGCTGATTCTATCAAATAGTGGCATAGAAAACTTAATTTCCTAGGGAAATGGTAGTCTTAAAAAATAGTGCAGCAAGATAGTTTAGCTTTTAGGTAGATTCAAAAAGATTTAATTCGTTAAGAACAAAAATAGTCCAAAAAACTAGATAACACAAAAAAGATATTGACGGATTTAAGACTTGCCATAGAAGTGATTTGTTGTCAAGCTCCTGCTTTGGTACATCGCGGCCACGCATTGTCACCAAGTCTAAGAAGATAGCTTTGTTCTCACAACAAATAACAAGAAAATGGCGCCCTTTGGTTGATGCAGCAGGAGAAGTAAAAGTTGAAGTGACATGACCGGCAGCTGTTGGTGACTCGGCAGCAGAAGACTGATTACGCCAGAGTTGCCAAAAGCGTACATCATCATCGTAAAAGCTAACCTGCTTTACACTTGAGCCATGCACCAGAGTGGCATACTAAGATTCAACAAAGACACTAAAGAAACTGTAAAAATATGGAAGTCCAAGGTGAGGATCAATTACCTCCCACCTCGTATGGCTTCTGTAGGTTTCCCTCTAGGCTCTGCATACAACATTAACATCAATCTAAATTCCACCTAAATGTCAATTTAAGATGATACATATACCCGATTCACAGTAGTCTGCGACTGAGGCATAGTAATAGATGCTGCTAATGTTACCGAAATGCCAATTTAACAATAATTAGCATAAATTAATGAGCACGCAGACCTACCTGATTCACCCTCGGCAAGCTTCTCCAGTTTAGCACCAACCAAACGCCGCTCATCAACACCACCAGGTTTCAGTTCATAAATAATCTAGCAACACAATTTGCTATTATTTGTTAATCCAACAAACAGAAAGCATAATACCGAAATTTTTTGACGAGAATACAAACCTGGCGGTGCTCCCAATTCCAGACGGAGACGTGATCTGATGCATCAGCGGTGACGAGCCAAGGATGCGTCGGATGCATATGAATCTTCACGATCTTGTCATTTGTCGGACGAAATGCCCTTAGCCGCAGCATTTTTATCAATACTTTATGAAAATGCAAGCAGCTAAGAAATGGATCTGATTATAAATACATGTATTTTGTGCTTTTTCGTGCTGCAAGGAACTGAATCGCGCTTTCTCTCTAGCTGTCTGTCTTCCCAATTTCAGATGATAATGACAGATCTTTTCCGGCGGGTGATGGTGGTTGCTGGAGTGTTTGGCCGGTTCAGTGAAAATGGTTAACTATGGGTTTAGAAAGGGCGGATTAAAATTTAAAAGGCGCCTTGGACCGGCGAGCAAGAAAGGAGATGAAGATGGACAGCGAGTGTCATTTTTGAAAAAGAAAAATCAACCGTTTAACGGGGGAATTTGTAGTCATATCCTATGTTTGTGTCACATTTTAACTTATACTTTATTTTTATAAATTATTGATTTGATAGTCAGCTTACAAAAAATCGGTAATAATATGACAATTCTACCCCTGACAAAACATATAAAAACTCTTTATGGTTTGCATCACGCACAAAACACTTCGCCGACTCCCCTCCGTCACTCCGTCTCTTCTCAAATCTCCTCTCCCCAAACAAGAAATTTGAACCAGACGAAATTCAAAAATTCAAATTCAAAATGTAAGTACTGCAATTCAGTTTTCAAATCTGATTGATCTTCATGGTACCTAATGTACTTCAGACCTGAGATTTTCAGTGACGAATTGATTAACGTGCTTAATTCTAGTTTTTCAATGACGAATTGATTAATGAGCTTTTATTTGCTAAACTTCAGAACTAATAATATGCTTAAGTTCTGTACTGTTTTCTATAGTTTTTTGTGAGTTTTTCAAAAATTTCAGCATATATGCTAAAGTTGTTTAATTCATTTTCTAAGAACTTCAGAATAACTGCTGAAGTTTTTCTATAATTAAGGTTTTTAATTGCTAAAGAAGCTGAAATTTTTTATTTTATTTGTTAAACTTCAGCACTAATAATAGTTTTTTGATAAGTTTTTTCAAAAACTTCAGCATATATGTTGATGTTTTTTAGTTCATTTTCGAAACACTTCAGCATATATGCTGAAGTTTTCCTTTAATTAAGGTATTTTTTGACTTTATACAGAAATAATATTAAAAAAAGCACAGAATAACATTCAAACAAGAATCATTGATTTAAAAACAATTAAAAACATGCTAATCATCCATAAAAATTAAAAAAACATAATAACCAAAAAAAAAAAACTAAACATCCATATCTTCATCATTATCATCATCATCACCATCACCATCGTTGTCAGAGGAATGACCATTTCCATTTCCGAGGCTACCATACGATCCATCTCTCGCCAGCATCTCAAGCCTATCAAGCTTCGTCTTGATTTTTTCCAACTCCCTATCGTACTTGTCTATCAACTCTTCTATTTTCAACTCGAATGCCTCAATGATATCTTGCTTAATTTCGTCAACAATTTGTCTGATAACAGCATCCATTTCTCTGCCTTATTTTTAATCTCCTAAAATATTTGTGTTTGAGTGAATAAACTCACAAGACATACCGTGCTTATATAGGTGAAAAAACTTTTGCATGGAATATGAAAAGGCATATAGGAATTTTAAACGTCTAAGCATGCATGGATTTGATGCGAATTCATTTATTACAATAACACATACTCCAACGCAAAATAATTGCTACATTAATTATTTTATTGCTGAAGTTTTTTAGTTAATTTGCTAATACTTTAGCACATGATGTGTCGAAGTGTTTCATTCATTTGCTAATGTGCTGAAGTTTTTATTCATGTGCTGAAGTTTTTTCCTTTATTTTCAAACACTTAGGCTCCCTATGTGCTGAAGTTTTTATCCTTGTATTTGATAGTTTACTCGTCAAGAGCTTTTCCAAAAACTTTAGCACAATATGCTGAAGTTTTTTAGTTTATTTGTAAACACTTAGGCTTCCTATGTGCTGAAGTTTTTATCCCTGTATTCGATAGTTTACTCGCCAAAAGCTTTTCCAAAAACTTCAGCATATTATGCTGAAGTTTTTTAGTTTATTTGTAAACACTTAGGCTTCCTATGTGCTGAAGTTTTTATCCCTGTATTCGATAGTTTACTCGCCAAAAGCTTTTCCAAAAACTTCAGCATATTATGCTGAAGTTTTTTAGTTTATTTGCAGACACTTAGGCTTCCTATGTGCTGAAATTTTTTAGTTTATTTGCAAACACTTAGGCTTCCTATGTGCTGAAGTTTTTTCCCTGTATTCTATAGTTTACTCGCCAAGAGCTTTTCCAAAAACTTCAGCACAATGTGCTGAAGTTTTTTAGTTTATTTGTTAGCACTTAGGCTTCCTATGTGCTGAAATTTTTATCCCTGTATTCGATAGTTTAGTCATGACCTTTTCCAAAACTTCAGCACAATATGCTGAAGTTTTTTAGTTTATTTGCAAACACTTAGGCTTCCTATGCGCTGAAGTTTTTTCCCTGTATTCTATAGTTTACTCGCCAAGAGCTTTTCCAAAAATTTCAGCATATGCTGAAATTTTTTAGTTTATTTGTAAACACTTAGGCTTCCTATGTGCTGAAGTTTTTATCCCTGTATTCGATAGTTTATCGCCAAGAGCTTTTTTAGTTTATTTGCAAACACTTAGGCTTCCTATGTGCTGAAGTTTTTCCCCTGTATTCTATAGTTTACTCGCCAAGAGCTTTTCCAAAAACTTCAGCACAATGTGCTGAAGTTTTTTAGTTTATTTGTTAACACTTAGGCTTCCTATGTGCTGAAGTTTTTATCCATGTATTCGATAGTTTAGTCATGACCTTTTCCAAAAACTTCAGCACAATATGCTGAAATTTTTTAGTTTATTTTGAACACTTAGGCTCCCTATGTGCTGAAGTTTTGATCCCTGGATTCGATAGTTTAGTCATGACATTTTCCAAACACTTCAGCACAATATGCTGTAGTTTTTTAGTTTATTTGCAAACACTTAGGCTCCCCGGTGTGCTGAAGTTTTCTCATGCTCTATGTAATTTTCTCCTGCATGCTCAAGTTAAAAATATAGTTTGTGATTAACTTTTGTCCTACATTAATCAACTTTTTCATTATCTTTGTTCTCCAATACATTTTCTCAAACTTCAGCTTTTTTCATAATTAAATTCTTATCCTAATACTTGACACTAAACATACTTCTATAGGATAAGTTCAATTTGTGTTGTACTTAATTTCAATGAGAGGTGGACTACAGACTTCAAATACTTGGATCATGATACAAAGCTTGATCTTATTAGTAGACAAGCATCATTCAGTTCTTTCCTGAAAAAAATTGGTGAAGTTACAAATATTGATTCAAGCAGATTTTCCGTAAAAATATGGTTTGATATCAAACTACATACAAGCAAAGGTATGCTTGTAACTTCAGATGAAGAACTCAGTACTTGTATACATTTGCTCTCAACTGATTCAGCCTACAAGAATTGTCATTTTGTCATCGATAAAATACAACATATTTCTTACGGTATAGGTTGTTCAGAACCTGAAACATTCAACCTAACTCTTGACACTATAGCTGCTTCAGAACAATTTTCTGATTATCAACATGAAGTATGGCAGCCAATAGTGGTAGTAGACAACGAGCAACAACCTTCATCTTCTTCATAATATAGAATGCTACAACAATCACCCCCTCCAATAAATTCATACCAGTTTGTCAATGAGCAAGAAGAAGAAGGACAACTAATAATGCAAATTGACAACCAACACACAATCCAACAAAATTTTCTGTTACCTTCTGCAATGATATGCAACAACGAAGTTGAAGAAAATATGCAATTAATACCGGTAACATCAAATACAATTGATGAGATTGCTGAAACTTCTAGTGCCTCTAAGAAATTAAGAAAAAGAGTGAGGAGAAACCTGAAAGAATCCCCACCATGTAAAATACTTAGGCATGATGCATTGCCTAAGGAAGTAAGAGAAGGATCAATTTTTTAGAACAAGGAAAATATGACTAAATTTTTCTACAACTTGGAGATAATCCAAAAGGTTGAATTCACAGCTGTTAGATCATGTTCAAAGAGATATGAGCTGAAATGCATTGAGGAGCAATGTGGTTGGATTGTGCGTGCTACCAGAATAAAAAATTTCACACTTTTCAGGGTGATAAAATATGATAATAACCATGAATGCTCAGTTGATGCAAGAAAATCAGATCAGAGGCATGCTACATCAAATTTTATAAGTGAACAAATTTTAGAACATGTTCGAGACAAAAATATAGAGGTTACACCAGCCTTTGTAGAAAATGAAATGAAAAAGAAATTTGGAATTGACATTGGATATCACAAGGCATGGCGCGCTATTCAAAAAGTTGTTACTTGCATAAGGGGAACACCGGAAGAGAACTACCAGATTCTTCTTTCATACCTACACATGATGGTGCATAGAAACCCAGGAACGTACACAAGCATAAAAAGAGACGAGCAGAATCGGTAAGCATAATAAATACTAACGATCATCCTGAAGTTAAACTTCACACATTGTGATTTGTTTTTTTGTGTTTCACTGTACAGGTTTTGTAACATGTTCTTTGCTCCTGCAGCATCAATAGCTGGTTGGTCCTACTGTAGACCTGTTATTGCAGTAGATGCAACTTTTTTAAAGTCAAAATATCGTGGCGTTCTATTTGTTGTTGTATCAAAGGATGCTAACAATCAAATATTTCCTCTATCTTTTGGTGTAGCAGAATCAGAAAACAATGAGGCATACATTTGGTTCTTTGAAGAAATGAGAAAAGCAATTCAAGTCCGTGATGAACTGATTTTCTTGTCAGATAGAAACCAGTCGATTGCAAATGGGATTAGAAAAGTTTATCCTGAAGCTCACCATGGTATCTGCCTCTATCATTTTGAGAAAAATTTAAAACAAAGACATGCAAAAGCCTTGGTGATAAATCTTTTTCAAAACGCTGCAAGGTCATACAAACGTGAAGACTTTCATAAGTTAATGTCTCAACTCAAAAGTGTTGACAAGAAACTATACAATTACATAATGGAAGAGCCTCCAGAAAGATGGGCTCGATCATGGTTTCCACGGCGACGTTATGATATGCTGACAACAAACATTGTAGAATCAATGAATTTCGTGTTACTAAAAGCAAGAGAGATGCCTATTTTAAGAATGTTAGATTTCATCCAAGAAAAGTTAGGAGAGTGGTTTTACGAACGGAGGAAAAAAGCAAATGAAACTTTTTACAGAGTATCTATGTGGGCATAAGAAGAGATGACTAAGAAGATGGACTTGGCTTGCAAAATGATTGTGAGTATATTTCTTTTGTGCTGAACTTTTGTTCTGTTTGTGCTGAAGTTTTTTAGTTTATTTGCAAACACTTAGGCTCCCTATGTGCTGAAGTTGTTTTCCTTGTATTCGATAGTTTACTCGCCAAGAGTTTTTCCCTATGTGATGAAGTTTTTTAGTTTATTTGCAAACACTTATGCTCCCTATTTGCTGAAGTGTTTCCCTATATGCTGAAGTTTTTTAGTTTATTTTCAAACACTTAGGCTCTCTATGTGTTGAAGTTTTTATCCCTGGATTCAATAGTTTAGTCATGACCTTTTTCAAAAACTTCAGCACAATATGTTACAGTTTTTCCCTATATGCTGAAGTTTTTTCGTTTATTTTCAAACACTTAGGCTGTCTATGTGCTGAAGTTTTTATCCCTGGATTCAATAGTTTAGTCATGACCTTTTCCAAAAACTTCAGCACAATATGCTGCAGTTTTTTAGTTTATTTGCAAACACTTAGGCTCCCCTATGTGCAATGAGCTTCAACATTCTTTTTTGTATCTTAAGTTTTGTTATGTTTTACTTTTTATTTTTGAATCAATAATACACTAATATAGTTTATCTTAATTTTCTATTCCTCCTTAGGTGTTCAACCTTGATTAAATGATGTTTAGAATAAATGGCGAAGGAATTGAATTCATTGTGGACTTAAAAAAGAGAACTTGTGACTGTTTGGAATTCCAACTTGATGAATTGCCTTGTCCACATGCAATTGCTGCTATTAATAAGAGATATTTACAAAAATCTGATTACTGCTCAAAATGGTATTCAAAGGAAACATGGTTGAAAACATATGAAGGACATGTGAATACTGTGGGAGATAAAAAATCATGGGATATTCCACCAAATGTAGAATCTGAGGTCACAAAACCTCCCGATGTGGAGATTTTACAATGAAGAAGACAAAAGAAGAGGCATATGCCAGCGACTGAATCAGTACCATGGAAGTCTACCAAATGCAGTCGATGTATACAAATTGGGAATAATAGAACAACTTGCTTATCCTCTCCAGCACCTCATCCATATTCCAAGAAACACACTGAGAAATACTCCAACGTTCAATAATTCTTGGTCTAAATTTAGACTTTCATTTTTGTATGATATATTTCAAATGTAATTGTTTACGTACAAATAAAAAAAACTCTTACTCTCTTTTATATATTGCTGAAGTACAAACCACTCATTTTTGTTGCGCAGGCTTACAGGTTTGGTTCCATTTTTTGTTGCATTTTAAAACTATATGTGAAATACATATCCCCCCCCACCCCACACACACACACACATAAAACTTAAGCATAAAATGTTCAAGTTTCATTTATAAAAACAACACAAAACAACCATCATATACATTGACAAAAACAAAAAGCAGAATCATAAAAAACATTAACAATAAAGCACAATATAAAACACATAAAAAAAGTATTACAAAAACTAAGCATCATCCCCACTATCAGAACAATAATCATCAATTTCTCGAAGTATCTCGTCATCATCAGAATCGGAGATAACTATAGGATACTTGGGCAAAAGACCACAAAATCCAATGAGATCCATCTTCAACTTGTTGAACTCACGACGCAACTCACTTTGTTCAACTACTACTCTGTCCATAAGAGAAGGAAGACTCTTCAGGTCGTTTTGCATCTTGGAATAGTCGTCCTAGGTGGGAAACTTAAAACATTCAAACTGGTTGACAACCTTGTCAAATGAGCTTGGATAACCTTGAAAACTACGTTCAAGGTTAATCCTGTGCTGGAATGATTCATCGGCAATAAACTTTGGTCTGATTCTTTCCCAATCAGCCTTTATTTGATTCCACTTTTGAATAAGGTTACACATTGGAACGTTATTGTTCCAATCAAACTTCAAACTTTCCCACTTCTGCATAATTTATTTCATTGAAACCTTCTTACTTCCGCTTGCACCAGACATTCTTTTCTTCGAAAAAAGATAAAAGACTAAGGATGAATATAAATTTAAAGAAGTTTGATAGAAGTATAAGGATAACTATGAAATTTTCAAGTGAAAAGATTATTAATATAGCCAAAGAGAGAACCTAATCAATTTATTATCTATAAATGTAAAAGAAACTTTTCAGTTCTGTTTTATTGTTTTACGTTCAGAGAAATTCAATGTGAAAGATAAGTAGGTGGTAAAACAAGTAGACGGCCAATGTTGCTTCAGCCTCATTAATTTTCAAGTAATAAATGTAAATGTAAAATAGTAGGTGATAAAAGACAAAAAGTAAATGCGAAAAAGATAAGTATCAATTTAAAAAACTTCAGCATATTAGGCTGAATTAAATTAGTTCATTTGCAAACACTTAGGCTCCCCTATGTGCTGAAGTTTTTAATTGGATAGTTTAGTCGCCAAGAGCTTTATGAAAAACTTCAGCATATTAGGCCGAAGTAAATTAGGTCATTTCCAAATAGGCTCCCCTATGTGCTGAAGTTTTAAATTAAGATAAGTATCAGTTTAAAAAAACTTCAGCATATTAGACTAAAGTAAATTAGTTCATTTGCAAGCACTTAGGCTCCCCTATGTCCTGAAGTTTTTAATGGATAGTTTAGTCGCCAAGAGCTTTATGAAAAACTTCAGCATATTAGGCCGAAGTAAATTAGTTCATTTCCAAAAACTTAGGCTCCCCTGTGTGCTGAAGTTTTAAATTAAGATAAGTATCAATTTAAAAAAACTTCAGCATATTAGACTAAAGTAAATTAGTTCATTTGCAAGCACTTAGGATCCCCTATGTCCTGAAGTTTTTAATTGGATAGTTTTGTTGCCAAGAGCTTTATGAAAAACTTCAGCATATTAGGCCGAAGTAAATTAGTTCATTTCCAAAAACTTAGGTTCCCCTGTGTGCTGAAGTTTTAAATTAAGATAAGTATCAATTTAAAAAAACTTCAGCATATTAGCTAAAGTAAATTAGTTCTTTTGCAAACACTTAGCCTCCCCTATAAAGGGCAGGCAAAACCCGAAGGCAGCTATCCCAATAGGAAGGGCGGAACGAGGAGAGGGCCCGGATTGGTCAAGCTCCTTCACTTATTGCTCGATCCGATCCGGAACCTATTGGGATAACACCTTTTCCTCCTATTTAGTAGTCGAGGAGCGAAGTTATGAGCTGACATGAGTGGAATCGGGTCCTCTCTTCTCTTCATGAATCTCAGTTGGAAGCCCACATTTTCATCAGACATCCAATGAAGTAGGAGCTCGGTGTGCTGAAGTTTTTAATTGGATAGTTTAGTTGCCAAGAGCTTTATGAAAAACATCAGCATATTAGGCCGAAGTAAATTATTTCATTTCCAAACAATTAGGCTCCCTATGTGCTGAAGTTCTTATCCCTGGATTCTATACCTAATTAGTTCATTTGTAAAAATTTCAGTATAGTTTTACGAGTTTCTACCTAAGACAAAATAAACAAACGTATTTGATAATGCAAATAGAAGAAAGACTTAAAAGACAGAGATCACATTATTCACACAATTAATTTTATTTTCACTACCAATTACAATTAACAACAACAACAACAAGAAAATTATAGAAAATCTCCCAGGGGAATGAACGTCTCCATGACTAAAAAATTATAGACATAACACATAGAGGTATGAAGAGGAGTAGGTGCTACTGATGGAGAATCATCTAAGGTTCGAAGATCTCCCACGGGAATGAACGTCTCCATGACTAGAAAAATTATAGACATGACACATAGGGGTATGAAGAGGAGTAGATGCTACTAATGGAAAGTCATCTAAGGTTCGAAGATCTCCAAGGGGATTGAACGTCTACATGACTAGAAAATTATAGACATGAGACATAGGGGAATGAAGAGGAATAGGTGCTACTGATGGAGACTCATCTCCATGACTAGAAAATTGTAGACATGACACATTCTTTTCTTCTGCTGGACAACCTTGTCAAATGAGCTTGCATAACCTTCACAACTGCGTCCAAGGTTAAGATTACACATTGGTACGTTACTGTTCCAATCAAACTTCAAACTCTCCATTTAAAACTTCTTACTTCCACTTGCACCAGACATTCTTTTCTTTAAAAAAAGCTAAAGGACTAAGGATGAATATAAATTTTCAAATGAAGAGATTGTAAATATAGCCAAATAATACACCTAATCAATTTATTATCAATAAATGTAAAAGTAGCTTTTGAGATCTGTTTTACTGTTTTACGTTCAGACAAATACAATGTGACAAGACAAGTAGGTGGTTATGTTGCTTCAGCTTCATAAAATTTCAGATAATAAATGTAAATGTAAGATAAGTAGGTGATAAAAGACAAAAAGTAGCTAGTAAATGCCAAAAAGATAAGTATTAATTTGAAAAATATCGCCAAGAGCTTTATGAAAAACTTCAGCATCTTAGGCTCCCTGTGTGCTGAAGTTTTTTCGTTTATTTGCAAATACTTAGGCTCCCTATGTGTTGAACTTTTTATCCCTGTATTCGATAGTTTAGTCATGAGCTTTCCCAAAAAAATTCAGCACACTATGCTGAATTTTTTTTAGTTTATTTGCAAACACTTAGGCTCCCTACGTGGTGAAGTTTTTATCCATGTATTCGATAGTTTACTCGCCATCGTAAAAACTTCAGCATATTGTGCTGAAGTTTTATAGTTTATTTGCAAGCACTTAGGCTCCCTATGTGCTAAAGTTTTTATCCCTGTATTCAATAGTTTACTCTCCAAGAGCTTTTCCAAAAACTTCAGCATAATATGCTGAAATTTTATAGTTTATTTGCAAGCATTTAGGCTCCTTATGTGCTGAAATTTTTATCCCTGGATTCGATAGTTTAGTCATGACCTTTTTCAAAAACTTCAGCAGACGATGCTGAATTAAATTAGTTCACTTCCAAACATTTAGGCTCCCAATGTGCTGAAGTTTTTAATTGGATAGTTTAGTCCCCAAGACTTTATGCTCAAACACTTAGGTTCCCTATGTGCTGAAGTTTTTATCCCTGGATTCGATAGTTTAGTTTCCAAGAGCTTTATGAAAAACTTCAGCATCTTAGGCTGAAGAAAGATTTAAAAGACAGAGAACACATAAATTCAAATATGCTTAAATGTATATTCACAAAATCCAAATTTCGTTTTCGCTTACATCCTTGGAAAGAAAAAAGAAAAAAAAAATTCCAGTGACAAGTTATGCTCTATTCAAAGAAATTCAAACAAAGTCTCTTTATATTCTCCATAGTCATGTTCGACTTGTTCTTCTAGAATTTCATACTTTCTATCTTGCTTCCACTTACCATGATAACAAAGATTTTTTTAGAAAAAGCCTTCTTCTTTCATAAGAGAAAATAAGAAAATGTTGGCAAAGACATGCTTAAATGGTATGCATCTAGAAATTCGTGGAAAGCAAAGATAGTGAAGGAGACGGCCAGAAACTTCATATGTGAAGGAGACTGGCCACAGTTTGTGGTGCATCACAAATATCCCAGAACTCGAGTTTTGTCATGCACCACAATCTGTGGACAATCTTCTTCACACATGAAATTTCTGGACGTCTCCTTCAATACCCTTGCTTCTCACGAATTCCTATATGCATACAATTTAAGCATGTCTTTGTCAACACTTTCTTGTTTATCTTTGAATATAAATTTAAAGAAATATGATAGGAGTCTATGGATGACTATGAAATTTTCAAGTCAAGAGATTGTTTATATAGCCAAAGATTGCACCTAATCAATTTAATATCTATAAATGTAAAAGTAACTTTTCAGCTCTGTTTAATGCTTTACATTCAGAGAAATTGAATGTTATAAGATAAGTAGGTGGTAGGTGAAACTAGTAAATGTAAAAAATATAAGTATCAAGTTAAAAAAATACAGCTTTATATAAAACTTCAGCATATGAGGTGCCTTCAATAGTTTAACACAAAAAGAAAAAATTTATTTTTCATTTACAAGTTATACTCTATTAAAAAAATTCACACAAACTATCTTCATGTTCTCCATAGTCTTATCCTAAATCTCTTCTGGAGTATAATAGCCGCTTTCCTTTTTCCACATTGCATGAGCCCACAAATTTGCAGCCAATTCTCTCCTGAACGTCAGTACTTGCCTTTCATTAAAATTATCGACATCTTCTCTCTTCAGCCGCATGTCCATGAACTTAAGAGTATATATACCACAATCAACACTACAAAAATACATGAAACAAACAATTGAAGAATAGTTAAGACAAGAAGAAAAAATAATAAACATAAGATGCATTGTTAAAAGATATGCCAAACACGTACTTGTTAACCTACAAGGGTGTCTTCATCCACCTAATTTGAAATTTATCCACAATATTTTCCGCCCAAGTTTTATTGTGTGACGCAAATTCCAAGCTTTGGAGACAGTGTAGGGTCAACCAGGCATAAATGTCGACATGTTTAACCGCACTTTCATATGATGTATTTTTTAAGGAATCATACACATATATAGTTTTCTCTTTAAAGCTCAGAATTCCAAAAAAGTAGTGCGTTGATTTCTGCTTCCCTTTTGGCGGATGTCGAAATGAAAAAAATACTTTTTCAGCACATGCCCGTGAGATACCACATGAGAGGCCAGTGCCTCTTACGTAGTTGGCTACCCATTCACCAGTTGATTCATCACCAATCCAAGTATACAATGAAAGTTCCGGAAACTCCTCTTCTTTTTCTTCTTTTTTAGAAGCCTCTTCCTGTTGTTTTTTGGATGTCCTCTTTTTCTTTAATTTACTTTTTGCCTTTTCCCTCTCTTTTAATTTTTTTTCCTTTTCATCGTCTGTAGGATGAAGAATACCTAGCTTGGTCAAATACTGATCAAACAGTAAATCTGTAATTGCACATCTTGCTTTTGAATATTTTGGAAGGTGATAGCAATATTGTTTCCGCAAGAAAGATATGACCACTTCCATATGCTGCAATAGAACAACAACAAAAGAAAATATGTGAAATAGCTACAACATGTTTGATTTAAATAGTTTACAAAAAAAAAAACTAGAGACTGCATGTCCAAACTTCAGCATAAAGGCTGAAGTTGTGTTGTTCATTTTCCAAACTTCAGCATAAAGGCTGAAGTTGTGTTGTTCATTTTCCAAACTTCAGCATATTAGGGAGCTGAAGTTTTAATTTTAATTCATAAACAAGCTGAAGTTTTAGTTTTAATTGCTAAAATTCAACACTAAATATATGCCTTAAGTTATGTCCTGCTTTCTATACAATAAAAATAAGCTGAAGTTTTTTAGTTTATCTGCAAACACTTAGGCTCCCTATGTTTTTGACATATACAGTTGAAAAATGATTCAAAAAACAAAATTAATAACTTACTGTATCCGAAAGATCAGAATTAGGATCCACAAGCTCGGTAAAGAATGACTTTCCAATGGGCGTTCTCGCTAATCTGAACGGATTGGAATTATATTCAGCATCATCCTTCTTTAACCACTCATCAAATCTTCCGATAACTCCATTGTCTCGTTTAACATAATGGAAGGGACACCTTCGTCTATACTTTCCAATCTTGCCCCCTTCGCTTTTGTTTATTAGGAACAACATACAGAGATTTCAACCAAATACTTTCCATACAAATCTTTTTCTCTTTTTTAACTGGATTTGTTTTTGGTTGCTCTTCTTGCTGTTCCCTCACAACTAACTGCTGCATTTCAGCAACAGGGGAAGATTCCACAGCCATGCTACCACCAACTTCACCAACTCCCTGCTGGTCCGTCACAGCTAACTGCTGCTGTTCAGCAGCAAACAGCAGCAGGGGAAAATTCCACAGCCATGGTGGAAGATCCTTCAACAACTCGTTGTTGTTCACAATATTTTTTTCTCTCTTCATGAACAACAACAACATCATAATTGCCTTCAAAACGAGTCCCTTCTGTACTACCAAGTGAAAATGAACATAGATTAAAGTTGGGGATATCACTGGTATCGCTCATAATATTAGGAGACATGGAAATCTTCCTTCTCTTAGGATTTGGAAGAAGTTGTGATGCATCAGATGATATCTGCAAAAAGCAAGAAAAATATATACATAAAATAACTGATACAAAACACACGTTAGGTAAAACAAAACAAATTGTAATTGAATTGCAGAAAATAACTACCTGGTCTAAGTGCACAGATGGTGTTTGAATTCCAACTGATCCACTTCGATTAGGGTTAGATATGCCTATATTTTCATGCAAAAAAAAAACAATTTAATTTAGATAATACTGACTAAATTTTAAAATAATACAAACACAAATTCACACATGTTTGTGAGCCAACATGTGTGAATATATGTATTTCTCCTTTTTCATATTGCCGAAGAACCTCACCAACTTCTTTTGAAGCTACATCCAATCCTCCTAAAAAATAATAATCAAAAAACATACAAAAATAATAAATAAATAAAGTATGTAAAATTTCAAACTGTAAAAAATATACTTGCATCAAATATAATAAATTCATGATCTAAAGAATACCTTGACATTTCTCTTGCACTGTGGTTTCCTGCATGCTTTTTTCGGTATCAACAACTCCAGGTTCTTCCAATTGTGCAACAACATCAATGAGCATTTGAGTATTCTCTGGAAGCGTTTTATCAACTGTATCTTGATTAAATTCAGCATCATCAGAGAGTTTTTCAGTTGTATTTGCTTCCACTGCATGTTCATAAACAGGGGGCACAGATAAATAACACACACACACACACACACACACATATATATATATATATATATATATATATATATATATATATATATATATATATATTATACCTGTACTATAAATCTCCTTTGTCCTATTTAGCAAAGCGATTTCAGCGCAAATAGCAAGTGCATCAGCAAACGGATCACCTCTCTCACTATTGGTAAATGCACTTGATGTCTGTTCTGCAGTAGCAACAGGTGCATAATCACTGCCCAAAGCAAATCTTGGTGCAGCTCCTTCATCATGAACAACTTGATCATCTACACCTTTCTTGCTTCCAACATTCAGAGTTGATAACTGTTCATCATTTACGTCTTTGCTTGGTCGATCAACAGTGGGATGTTCGTCGTTAAATTGTTTTTCAACATGTTGATCTCCCACAGATGTAACATTTTCATGTTCTTCATCATGCTCAAATGAGTAATTCATCCTATCATATTGTCGAGACTTCATGATGGAGGCATCGTCTGTAGCATTTGATTTGTCGACAATCTTAAACAACTCTCGAAACTTCTCATCAAAATATTCCTAGAAAAAATTACTAACAATGATTAATCTAAATAACATTACCACAGAAAAAAAAGACTTCTGTATAAATTAGCTTACCTTCACTTTTCCAAAAACCGCATCAATAATAGCAGATCGCTCTTCCTCTTTAAACTGCTCAACAACTTCTTTCGCAATTATTTTTCTTTCTGCTTCTGCTTGCTTTTTAACCTCACTCGTTACCTTCTAGTATAGAGACACAGAACAAAAATTCAGGTACAAAACAAAACAAAGAGAACAAAACTTAAGCTACTAGATTGCTAAAGTTCAGCACAAACACAACAAAACTTAAGCTATTAGAATGCTGCAGTTCAACACAAACAGAACAAAACCTCAGCACACACAGAACAAAACTTCAGCTACTAGAATGCCGAAAGTTTTATAAACATGTTGTAGTTTTACAAAAACACAAAAACAAAAAAAATTCACCACAAAACTTACAGAACATATTGTATTAACTAAGTCATCGTCAAATGCCGTTGTAGAACAGTTAGAACGACTCTGGGTACGAGGTGATTCAGCAGTTGAAGGTCGACGGGTTTCTTTTGATCGAGTCCGACTACGTGGTGATTCACCAGTTGAAGGACCCACATTAGGTACCCTTGAACGAATCCTGCTGCATGGCAATTGTCCAATCAAAGGCAGTGAATTCAATTTCTCTTCTGTAGGAATTATATCCAATACCTAATATTTCCGATATTCATGTTTAATACAAAAAAAGTATATTATAAAAATAAAATAAAAGTAATACGTCAACATATTAACAAAACTACAAAAATAAAAAAACATTCACTTACAGAATGAGTACAGAAACATCTCTCAAGTTCATTATATTTAGGTTCTCCCACACATACGTAATGTAACATCCTGGGAACCCAAGGCGAAGCAAGGTACTCGTCAGCTTTTATATACCTCTTCCGAAGATCGGGGAAACGCTCATAGAACCAAACACACAATGGATATGGAAATCCACCAACAACATACTCAGTTGAGCGTTGTTTGGAGTGGTTTTCCAATGCATTTTTCACTGACGTGATGAGCTTCTCATAAGATACATTACCCCAAGGATAAGCAGCACAAACATTATCATCTTCAACAATGGCTGCATACTCCTCTTGCACCATTGATTCGTTCTTTTTACCAAATAATATAAACTCCACAATAAGAATTTCCATGAGTTTAACAGCATCGTCATCACTCTCACATATATGTTTGTAATTTACATCATCAGTCGGCATTTCATTAGTGGACATGAAATCTCTAATCTCCTTCAATGTCACACCCTTAGACTTTTGAAAATACCGTTTCAAAATCGTGGATTCTCGTCTAGCTGGTTTTTCAACATTATGTGCGGTGATCCTCAAACCGCACATAATGTGAAAGTCTTCAAGTGTAAACGAGACAGTACGCCCAAAAATCTTGAAACTGATGGAGTCTCGATCATTGGTGTATATACGAGAAAGACACAAGCAATGAACCAACTTCATACTACATTTGAAGTTCTCCATAGCCAAGATATACCGAAAAGTATCATTAGTTAGCCTTTGTTCTTGTGCAGGAGTCAAGAAAACTTTCATTAAACTCTTCAAATCGTGGTTACCGTTCCAGTAAGCACGACAGTTAAACCAATTTCCAAACTCAAAATATCTTTCCCCTGGTCGTGGCTCAATACAGTCTGAAGGAGGTTTTGATAGTGCACGCTTTTTAGATGCTTTAGCTGCTGGAGGATTTGAAAGTGCTGTAGGATTTGTAAAAGCCATCTGTTGAAAGAAAGTAAAAGATATAAGTTAAAAACTTCAGCTTAAAGAAGACAAGCACAACAATAACAAAACACAAACTTCAGCTCCCAGTTACAAAAACAAGCTGAAGTTTCACCAAAACAAAGGGAAAACTTCAGCTCATAAACAAAAACAAGCTGAAGTTCACCAAGTACAAAACACAAAACAGACACACAAGTTCAAAAACTTCAGCATATCACCAAAACAAAAACAAAAACTTCAGCTCCCAATATTTCGAAGGTTCACCCAAACAAAACAAAAACTTCACCTCCCCAATATGCTGAAGTTTCACCAAAACAAAGGTAAAACTTCAGCTCATAAACAAAACTAAGATGAAGTTCACGAGGTACAAAACACAAAACAGACACACAAGTTCAAAAACTTCAGCATATCACCAAAACAAAAACAAAAACTTAAGCTATAACCAAAACAAAACAAAACAAAAACTTCAACTCCAAAATATTTTGAAGGGGAACCCAAACAAAACAAAAACGACAGCTCCCCAATATGCTGAAGTTTCACCAAAAACAAAGGAAAAACTTCAGCTCATAAACAAAAACAAGCCGAAGTTCACAAATAATAAAACTCAAAAAAAAAAATCAGCTCCATAAAATTAAGGTATGCATGACAAAATCAATATTGAACTAAACACTAACAAACTATCGATCATGACTAGCACAAAAACAAACAAAACCCTATCGAACATGACTATCACAAACACAAACAAACCCCAGAAATTAAATAGTAAAGTTACTGCAATGTACCTGTGATTATACGAAGACCGTTTTGATTTTTTCCAAACAAACAGTTGAAAAAAAAAACAAGGACGAAAACCGTTTTGAGTTCGTAAAAGCGAAGAACGGGAGAGAGACAGAGTATTTGCAAAGTAGTGGAATGTGGTTTGCTTGAAGAGAAAGTAGTCTTTTTAATAAAAAAGGGTAAAATTATCTTTTCGAAAGGCTTTTAACAAAAAAACGGGTACGGGTGCAAACATAAAAACAAAGTGGGTACAGATTAAAGAGGGGCGCCTAAATAGGGCGCCCCGTGCAATTTTTACGGAGATAACATTTCAGTGGCCCAGAGCTTTTACAAGTTTTTGCCCTTTCATGCTTCAAACATGGAACAAAAGAATGAACAAGGAAAAAGAAACACATAAAAAATATTTCATTGTAAAATCAGTGAACCACTAAAAAGCAGGCAGTCCGGTGCGCAATGCATTCTGCATTCACATAGGATCTGGAAAAGGACCGCATCCTTAGGGGTGTGATGTAAACAACTTACGTGGCTGCTTCCACAGTCCGAACTCGTGACCTACAGGTCATATGGAGACAACTCAATTGTTGCTCCAAGGATCCTAGGTTTATGGGATGGATCCCAGGTTTTCTTTTTCATATGCCATTTATGTGAGGTCCATTCCATTGGTTGGCAAAAGTTGGCAATAGCCTTATGCCTATTTTGCCTATACTATGGCAAAGATCTTTGGTGGAAGATTTTATTTGGAGCCAAAGTATGCAAAGATGTGGAGGAGAATGAAAATTCTCATGTAGCACACTTGGAGCCCAAGCTTATTTTCTCCTATAAAAGGAGAAGCTTTCTCACTTGTTCAATCACACCAACAAAGAGAGAAATAAAGAGTGAGGCATCACAGACAGAGTATACGAAAATAGTCTGTGAGAAAAAATAGAGAGTGTGAGCGATATTATAGTGATGTGGGAATATCAAAAGAGAGTTATTTCTTTTGAGTATTGTAGTGGTCTTTGTAGTATTTTACTCGGGTCTACAAATTGTAAAATTTCTTACTATAGTGATATCAGTTGCTCCCTCACGGGGTTGTGGTTTTTTCCCTTATTCAGAAGGGTTTTCCACGTAAAAATCTTGGTGTCATTGTCACTCTTTTATTGTTGATTGTCGTATCTCGGTGCTACGTTATTATTCTGCTTTTATTACTGTGAATAGTATTTCTGTGGGGGTTTATTCCCAATAACTGGTATCAGAGCACAGGTTCTGCTCGTTCACAGAAATACTATTCACTGTCGGTGGTACTATACTCGGTGAAAAAAATTGTCCGGAGTAAAGTATGAGGTACCAAAATTCAACGGAAATAGAGGTTTCTCAACATGGCAAAGAAGGATGAGGGATCTGCTCATTCAACAGGGATTACACGAGGTATTAGATGCTGGCGCCAAAAAGCCTGATACCATAAAAGCTGAGGATTGGGTTGACTTGGATGAAAAGGTTGCTAGTCCAATCAGGTTGCACTTATCAGATGATGTGGTAAATAATATCATTGATGAAGATACCGCATGTGGTATTTGGACAAGGTTGGAAAGCCTATACATGTCCAAAACGCAGACAAATATATTGTAACTGAAGAAATACGCCCTACACATGGGCGAAGGTACGAATTTTTTGTCGCATTTAAATGTGTTTAACGGACTACTCACACAGCTCGCCAACCTCAGAGTGAAAATTGAGTAAGAAGATAAAGCCATCTTGTTGAACTCGCTGCCATCTTCGTACGATAATTTGGCAATCATCATGCACGGTAAGACTACCATTGAGTTGAAAGACGTGACATCGGATCTTCTACTCAATGAGAAGATGAGAAAGAAGCCTGAAAATCAAGGGCATGCTCTCATCACAGAAGGTAGAGGCAGGAGTTATCAGAGGAGTTCGAGCAACTATGGTAGATCCGGAGCTCGTGGGAAGTCTAAGAACTGATCCAAATCAAGAGCTAGCAATTGCTACAATTGTGATCAACCAGGTCACTTTAAAAGAGATTGCCCAAATCGAAGGAAGGGAAAAGGTGAAACCAGTGGCCAGAAGAATGACAACAACATAACCGCTGTGGTGCAAAACAATGATAATGTTGTTCTCTTCATAAATGACGAAGAGGATTGCATGCATTTGGAAGGTCCAAAGTCGGAATGGGTGGTTGTAACAACAGGGTCTTACCATGCCACACCGATAAGAGATCTTTTTTGCAGATATGTAGCAGGTGATTTCGATACTGTGAGAATGGGTAACACAAGTTACTCTAAGATTGTGGGGATTTGTGACATTTGTATCAAGACAAATGTGGGATGCACATTGGTTCTAAAAGACGTGCGGCATGTACCTGATTTGCGGATGAATTTGATCTCGGGAATTGCTTTGGACCGAGATGGATACAAGAACTATTTTGCAAATCAAAAGTGGAGACTCACCAAGGGATCATTGGTGATTTCAAAGGGAGTTGCTCTGGCACGTTGTACGGGACAAATGCAGAAATATGCTGAGGTGAATTGAATACGGCACAAGATGATATTTCTGTAGATTTGTGGCACAAAAGAATGGGTCATATGAGCGAGAAGGGATTGCATATTCTTGCTAGGAAATCACTCATCTCTTTTGCAAAAGGTACAACGGTAAAACCTTGTGATTACTGTTTATTTGGTAAGCAACATAGAGTCTCATTTCAAACATCGTCTGAAAGAAAATTGAATATGCTTGATTTAGTATATTCTGATGTTTGTAGTGCAATGGAAATTGAATAGATGGGCGGTAACAAATATTTTGTTACTTTTATTGATGATGCTTCACGTAAATTGTGGGTTTACATCTTGAAAACCGAAGATTAGTTGTTTCAAATTTCCAGAAATTTCACGCTCTGGTGGAAAGGGAGACGGGTCGAAAGCTAAAACGTCTCCGAAGTGACAATGGAGGTGCGTACACTTCAAGAGAATTTGAAGAGTATTGTTCAAGTCATGGGATCAGACATGAAAAGACAGTTCCTGGAACCCCACAGCACAATGGCGTAGCCGAGAGGATGAACCGCACCATTGGAGAAAGTGAGAAGCATGCTCAGAATGGCTAAACTGCCTAAGTCATTCTGGGGTGAAGCAGTTCAGACAACTTGTTATCTGATCAATAGGAGTCCATCAGTTCCATTGGAGTTTGACATCCCAGAGAAAGTTTGGACCAACAAGGAGGTGTCCTACTCACATCTAAAAGTGTTCGATTGTAAAGCTTTTGCACATGTACCAAAGGAGCAGAGAACAAACCTGGATGATAAATTTGTTCCTTGCATATTCATCGGATATGGAGATGAAGAGTTCGGGTACAGATTGTGGTATCCTGTAAAGAAGAAGGTCATCAGAAGTAGAGATGTAATCTTCCGAGAAAGTGAAGTTGGAACTGCTGATAATATGTTAGAGAAGGCCAAGAATGGTATAATCCCTAACCTTGTTACCATTCCTTCTACTTCTAACACATTGTGTGCAAATTGAATAAGAGTCTTTATGGGTTGAAGCAGGCACCAAGGCAGTGGTACATGAAGTTTGACTCATTCATGAAAAGTCAAACATACATAAAGACCTATTCTGATCCATGTGTATACTTCAAAAGATTTTTTGATAGCAACTTTGTTATATTATTGTTGTATGTGGATGACATGTTGATTGTAGGATACGACAAAGAGCTGATTGCTGAGTTGAAAGGAGATTTGTCCAAGTCATTTGATATGAAGGACTTGGGCCCAGCAAAACAAATTTTAGGGATGAAGATAGTTCGAGAGCAAACAAGCAGAAAATTGTGGCTATCTCATGAGAAGTACATTGAACGTGTACTGGAACGCTTCAACATAAAAAGTTCTAAGCCAGTCAGTACACCTCTTGCTGGTCATCTGAAGTTGAGCAAGAAGATATATCCTACAACAATGGAGGAGAAAGGGAACATGGCTAGAGTTCTTTATTCTTCAGCAGTCGGAAGCTTGATGTATGTAATGGTATGCACCATGCCTGATATTGCTCATGCAGTTGGTGTTGTTAGCAGGTTCCTTGAAAATCCCGGAAAAGAATATTGGGAAGCAGTCAAGTGGATACTGAGGTACCTGAGAAGTACTACCGGAGATTGCTTGTGTTTTGGAGGATCTAGTCCAATCTTGAAGGGCTATACAGATACTAATATGGCAGGTGATATTGATAATCGTAAATCTACTACCGGATACCTGTTCACATTTTCAGGGGGAACTATATCATGGCAGTCGAAGTTGCAGAAGTGTGTCACACTCTCTACAACTGAAGCAAAGTATATTGCCGCTACTGAAGCTGGAAAGGAGATGATATGGCTAAAACTGGTTCTTCAAGAACTTGGATTGCACCAGAAGGAATATATACTCTATTGCGACAGTCAAAGTGCAATAGACTTGAGCAAAAACACCATGTATCATGCAAGGACGAAGCATATCGACATAAGATATCACTGGATCCGGGAAAAGATAGAGGATGGATCTATGTATGTGAACAAGATCCATACAAGCGAGAATCCTTCACATATGCTGACCAAGATGATACCAAGAGACAAGTTCGAGCTATGCAAAGAACTTGTCGGCATGCACTCAAACTAGCAACCTCGGTGTTGCCTCCTTCAAGTGAATGGGACTGGAGGGGGAGAATGTGAGGTCCATCCCATTGGTTGGCAAAAGTTTGCAATAGCCTTGCCTATTTTGCCTATGCTATGGCAAATATCTTTGGTGGAAGATTTTATTTGGAGCCAAAGTATGCAAAGATGTGGAGGAGAATTAAAATTTTCATGTAGCACACTTGGAGCCCAAGCTTATTTTCTCCTATAAAAGGAGAAGCTTTCTTACTTGTTCAATCACACCAACAAAGAGAGAAAGAAAGAGTGAGGCATCACAGACACACTATAAGAAAGTAGTCTGTAAGGAAAAATAGAAAGTTTGAGCGACATTATAGTGAGGCGGGGATATCAAAAGAGAATTATTTCTTTTAAGTATTGTATTGGTCTTTGTTGTATTTTACTCGGGCCTACAAAGTGGAAAATTCTTTAGTATAGTGATATCAGTTGCTCCTCTCGGGGTCGTGATTTTTTCCCTTATTCAAAATGGTTTTCCACGTAAAAATCTTGGTGTCATTGTCACTCTTTTATTATTGTTGATTGTCTTATCTCGATGCTACGTTATTATTCCGCTTTTATTACCGTGAATATTATTACTGTGGGGGTTTATTCCCAACAATTTATTCTTGAAAACATATGAACTGACGAACTGATCATTATCAGATTTAGGGACATGGGAAAGTTTAAGATACTATATTCCACATCTCTTAACTCTAACACAGTGCAACACAAGATTAAAGCAGCCCATCTCTTTTATGCATATACATTATAAACACACCACATACAGACATGTCTTAAGTTTTACAAAACTCAGCAGATTTTTAATATGTGAAATAAGTTCAGAAAGCTTTGAGAAACTGGATACAAATCAAACCAAGTTGGAAATGGATGGACTCTAAAGCATTATACTTGTGCTTAGCGGCCCATGGTCTGGTCAACCGGGGGGATCATAACGACCACTTGTTGGGCATTAAACCCAGGATGAGGGAGCCTACGACGAAGCTCACGACCTTCTTGGCAAAGAGCACAAGGGTGGCAGAAGAAATGAGTTGCAAAGTCACAAGCTGACTCACATTGCTCGCGCTGCACCTCATCCTTAACAAAGCTCCCACAGCAGCCGCAAGATCTGTTGAGTGCCTCGCAGCTCCCCTGTAGAGGAAATAAATTGTAGAATGCATTTACAAGTGTTCAATGTATAACGGGGATAAAACTTCTAGAACTGCTACTACAACCATTAGGAGGAAATTGAAAAAATAGCGATTAAAATCCCTCATCCGTTAAAAATGAAATGATGCAGAAACAGAAAGAAGAAGCAAAAGCTAGACGATGTTAGCAAGAAATACAGCTTTAATCACAATTATGAAGTACACAGTTAATTTTGCAAGCTTTAATCCAAAACTTAAATATATCAACTTCGGATGGTTTTGAAGACACTATTTTCACTCCTAGTTGTTTGATGAAAATGACTCACTATATGGCATTCTGATCTACTATCATCTTCACATCCTAAAATGAGTAAGTGGGCGTTTGGACATAAGAATTGTAAAATTCCGAAAAAGGTGGAAAGAATTTTCATGTGAAAATTGTATTTGAAGTTTAGAGTTGTGTTTGGACAGGAATATAATTCTAGGTTGTTTTTGAAGTTTTGTGAGTCATTTGAGTGAAAATTTGGAAAAACAGTTTTTTGGAGTTTTTCAAATTTCCGAAATTTTCCAAAATGCATTGTCGAGTGAAAATTGAAAATTTATAAATAAACGCTGATTTCGGAAAAAAGTAAGAATAATTTGGAAAAAAGAAAAAATTTCTTATGTCCAAACGGGCTCTAGTTAATAGATAGATAAGAAAAAAAAAAGAACAAAAGTACTTATAATTAGTTTTCTCTTACTCCTTTTTTTTTTCCCCAAAGTACGTAAGCAGAACATTTTCTTCAAACCTCTACCTTTTTTTTTCTTCCGATGACTCTCTTCAAAATCTACCCCGACTAGTTTGGGACTAAGGCACAGATGTAATCTCTTCAAATCTCTCTTTATGGGAAGAAAATCAAAATCAAGTATCCGTGCCCCAAGCTTAACCAAAAAGACACATACATCCTAATGAAATATTAAGTACAAAGAACTTACCGATTCTTGGTCATGTCGCCAATTACTTGACATGAATGAACTATGTTTAAACCACTTTATCCTTTTTTTATTTATTTATAAGGATGTCGTGTAGCTTTGATGTGGAAAATACATTCAGCAGAAGAGCAGCGATATGAAACACAGCAGTTGGAAAAGAAGAAATGCATTTGAGGCAAAAAAACCATGACTCGAATGTGCATTAGTAAAGCACCTGCGGAAAGGTAAAAAATTTAAGAAAGACAGCCTACCTCCAGATTAAACTTTTGCCGTATAGCTGTACGGGTGGGATATGTAAAAAAGGGTGCCACACAGTTCGAGCCAAAGAAGGATTGTCCAAGCATGTAGAGGCCAGTGTAAAGTAAGCAGTGATTGGCAAAAGTCCCAGGAGCAGAGCCAAGTCTTTCGGCATTGCTACCGTAAAGCACACATGGGGCAATCCCTAGTAAACCTGCAGAGAGGCATGATAAACAGAAGCAAATTGAGCAGAAGCTCAGAAAATATTTGCTCCCGGAAACGAAAAGTATGCCTGGATCATCAACAGAAAAAACCATATTGCAAAAATATATAATTAAGACACAAGAACGAGCATGCATGCATCTTGCAAAGGGAGGACTCTTCGCAGACTTGCAAGTGAATGCAAACTAATTACATCAGAATGAATTATACCTCGAAGAAAGTTCCTTTTTTTTGACATCAGTAATCTATGCCTTTGCAAGATGCATATGACTAGAACTTTGATGCAGCAGTTGCATTTGTCGCAGAGGGACATTACAGATGCTCGGACTCGGATCGGTATCCGATACGGGGACGGATCCGAGTATGGGTTCGGCAAAATCTAAATATTAAGATTCGGGGGTGCAGATCCGGATATGGATACGGGTGAGCAGGGATTCGGCAAATAAAAATAGAGCTATAAAAATATTGTAAATTTTGAGAGATATCCGTGAAAAACTTGCATAATATTGTAGAATTCAATTTTTCATTCTCCAAGATGGACATTATTCTTTCATTCTCCTTTATTTTTTATTTTAAAAAATCAAAATCTCAATTTTCCTCCCAAATTTGTCGATGGACTCCGATCAAAGTGTCCGAAGTCAGTTGATCGTATCCGGGATGTATCCCGCTCCCGTTTCCGTCCCGGTCTTGTATCGGGACGGGGACGGCATCAAAATCGAAGAGTCCTCGCAACTTAGATTACAGTGGGAATTCTTGAACAACGACAAAGACATATGGAAACACAATTTAAAGAATAAAGTGTTCCAGCTATTTCCACCTTAGTATAGCTATTGTCTCACTACAGCAGAGATGTTGGTAGAAAAAATGCATCAGAAGAAGAAAAACGAATTAGGAATAGGAATTTTGGGCAACAAAGATCTAAGTCCTAGCCATCGAAGGAAAATACAACTCCCCATCTACAATTATCAACTATATCCATACATTTGCTTGCTAGTTTTTTTCTCATGAAAATTAGGAGCATATAAGCTCACAGCTCGCATATACTTGGCGAGATCATTCAATAAACAAATTCAGGGGGACCAATAAGTTGATTTTAGCAAAGGCTAAACCTTACTTAAGATTGCAATTCAACACCTGAATTAAAATTTCGAAACCAACATCGCTAACGTCTATCTTGTGCAGTTTCATCAACTCTTAGAGTATGTATTAATTCTAGAATTAAGATATTCATTGACTAACACGGTATTTGAATAAAAAAGGTCATGAAAAGAGCGGAATGAATACACGATTCATATAACTGACCCAACTATCTTGGAATCGATGGGTGGTTCGATTGATGAGTTAATTTCATGGACAGTCACCCAATTCTCACTTTATTACACCAGAGTCATTAAACTATGTTTTGTAACGAAAAGCCACTCAAATTTAACAAGTACCATAAAAGTCATTAAACAAGTTTTTGTATCCGAGAAGTCATTCAACTTTCTTTAAATATCACATAAGTTCACTAAGAGAACAAAAGAGATAAATCTATGGTGTTAAGGCAAAGTTGAGTGATTTTTTTATTACAAAAAAAAAAGTTAAGAATGAACTTCGAACCTAATTCAACCCCAAAAGCTAGCACATGAGATGAGAATTGTTCAATACCATATAAAGAGTCCAATTGCTCATTCCACAAACGATGTGGGACTACTATCATCCCCTCGCGCGCCTAGGCCAGCCAGCCAACTGGAGGGTGAACAAAATAATATGGGGGCTAAGTCTGACATCAAATTAAATAAGAATTGGAATGGGTCTGTCTCTAATACCATGTAAAACAAATGAACTTTTGGTCTAACTTAACCCCAAAAGCTAACTCATGAGTTGAGGATTGTCCGTAAAGAGTCCAATTGTCCATCCCACAAAAAACAGTTTAGTGAACTTTAATCCAAAAAAACAAAAGTTGAGTGATCATATTTTGATTGATAGTACTTTGGAATAAAAAAAATTAGAGAAAAAGCTTGTTATTTATCCACTAATTCTGATCCAACAAAGAGACATGTAATCCAACATAGCTCGTATTTCATAAAGGAAAAAAGAATCCAATAAATCAATCAATCAACTGCACCTCAACCCTAATCTAATTTCAGTCACTAAGATTAAACCAAAAAAACAACCAATCAGAAAAAGAAAACTCACAAACTTCAATATCACTGCTGCAGAATTCATCATTCCTGCCAAAACAAGCGCAAAGTCCAGAATCCCATTGACCCCTATTGGGCTCACCGACGACGCCACGGCCCATAGGAAGTCCATCAGCAGTCCAGCCCATCGGAAAAGCAGCTGGGATTGCGCCGGCGTCAGAAGAAATAATGGGTTTGTTATTGTTCTTTTTCTCATCTTTCACCTCAGAGGATAAAAGAGGGTTTGATTCTTCGTTATTGGCCATGGCTATTACAAGTTTACAACAACAACTACAGAAATACGAAGGGGGGTTTGATGAATTCAACAAAATTGAGGGATCTGAATTCTGAAAGAAGGTGAAAATTTGCGAGTGTAATATACGCACAATACACAGTGACGTACGAGAAAAAAAGTTTAACCTCTGTAATCCGCGTGGAATTGGTAGTTTGCTTATGCTGCTAAGTTTTATTTTTCTTATTCATTGAGATTGTCAACTTTTGACCTTATATTTTTGTCGATTTAATTTGTTTGTACGATAAGTTAACTATAGGTTATTGTCCATAAATATTGAGATTAATAGTAGTAAAAAATATAATGTAAAAATATTAGGCATAATTTAAGGGGTATTTGTATCTATACCTGCTTTTTGTGTCACGTTTTAACTTGTGCCCGTTTTGCAAAAAAAATTACAAGTGTACCCGCTTTTTTGCATAACTTAAGCATACGGGACTGAAATAGCAAAGACAATCACGCAAAACTTCAGCATTCTAGTAGACGGGCTTGAAGTAGCAAGTGTGCTGAAGTTTTTGTTTGTAATTGATGAACTTAAGCATAGTAGCGGAAGTTTTGTTCTCTATTTTCTGAAATTTTTGTTTGTAATTACTAAAGTTTTTGTTTTTGTAACTGATGAAGTTTTTGTTTTGTAACTGATGAAGTTTTTGTTTTGTAACTGGTGTAACTGGCGAAGTTTTTGTTTTGTAACTGGCTGAAGTTATAGAGCTGAAGTTTTTGTTTTTGTAGAGCTGAAGTTCCTGTTTTGTAACTGGCTAAAGTTCTAGAGCTGAAGTTTTTGTTTTTGTAAATGGCGAACTTCAGTTTTAGAGCCTCGTGCTGAAGTTATTTAAAAGTGGGTACAAGTTAAAAGTATTTAAAATGGGTATAGGTTAAATGAGGGCGACCAAATAGGGCGCCCCGTGCAATTTTTACCATAATTTCACATAAGAACAACTGAGCTCTCTCCTTTTCAATTTTATAGCGCGCATTTCAATTACAATTTACTAGCCCAAAAATAATAGGCTAGGATTTAACATCCAACTCCAATAGGTTCTCAAAATTACTATTTAATTTTTTAAGAAAATTGCTCAAGCTTTTAAATTAATTTTCAAATTAGTAACTGTGACTCAAACAAATCAAATCCATTTGGGTTGTGAAAATTAGATTTTTAACAAGCTTAAATATGTAGGTTTAAATTCCGAATTTGATTTTGTGAGAAATTTGGGGTGAGTGTTATTTAGACTTGTTAGAAATAGTATAAGGAGGTTGTATATAAAATTTGAAATCATTTAATGGAGATTTGGACTGGTTTTGAATAAGAATTGCAACTTAAAATCGTGGAAGAAGTTCGTCAACAGACGCTTGTATAAATGTGTATAAAAGTGTATAATAGTGTATAAGATGTGTTTATACACTCATGTACACTATTATACAAGATTATACATAATTATACAAAAGACTGACTTCGTCTTCTTCTTGCGTTTTTTCTGAAATTTAACTCAAATCTTGCTCAAATCTACTCCAAATCACTTAAAATTTAAGTTTGAATTCCTTTTGATATTTTCAATCAATTGGAACAACGCCCAATCTAAACAACTAATAAACTCAAGAAATCATATTTTCGAAAGCAAAGCTTTGAATGGTCTTCAATGGTGGACTTCTACTATTCAATTTTCTTACATTACAACCAAGTGACAAAAGGGGGTGAAACAGAAAATACATGGCCCCTTGAAGCATATGTAGGTATGTGAGAAGAAGAGAGAGTGAAAGCAATAGTTGTGAGAACACATATTTAACACCAAAGCTTTTAAAAGCAATGGTTGTAATAACACAACTTTTAAATTTGCTAGTGCTTTCAAAATATGTAGAATATGGGCTATGTGGGGTAAAACTTAAAACTATAGGCCATTTTTTGTTATCGCGTGAAGTCACGCGTATTTTCTTGTAATTCTTTCGAAATATTATATACTAAGGAGTCGTTTGGTTGGTTCTTTGGACATATAATTTCCACATAAAAATCGACATTGGTTGGGTTTAAGGAGATGTTTTTCTCTTAAATAATACATGCCTAACTTAAGTGATGCGAAATAGACTATAAAATAAAATATATGATATTAATAATGCGTGAATTAAAAGTGCTAAATCGACAAAATGAACCCTCAAATAGTAAAAAATACTATATTTTGTTTTAAAGAAATGAGCAAATATCTTAGAACATATGCAATATACTATATGTTTACTCTTAATATCAGATAACGATTAAACTTAATTGGTTTTAAGGATATGTGATTTTACCTAGCACAAATTAATAAATATGATGATTAATGTTAGAAATTGACAATAAAATAAAGCAAATCAGTATCAAATGCAACTTGGTACTCGAGCTAGATCGTCCTCGAACCAGCTGAGAATATAATTAGTAATATGAACTGAACTGAACTGAAGAACAAGAGAATTTAAGAGAGAAAAGAGTATTGTATTGCTTTGATATGCGAGAGTCACATGATTACAAATGATTAGAACTCATCTTTATATAGTAGGAATTCTACTTATGGTACAATTCTAATTACAGAAGGAAATGCATGATTAGCTAAATAACCCTTGATTTGATTCGTTCCGAGATTTTCGCCACGATTCTCGACCAGTCAGGGATATCTCGGATTTTTGTTAGTATGTTATCTTCGGTCTTGCTCGAGGTCTATCTTGTTAGGTCTCAAGCATTACTAGTCTCGATCTCGATTGGTACTTCGAATCCTGAACTCAGTACCACACCTTCATGTCTCAGTTTGATATAGCACGGGGCTGATCCTCGGCCCACCATCCTGGTCTCGGTTAATCAACAACATCGGGTGAGCCCGGTTCTAACCGTATGCAGATAGTCTCCTCATTTTTTGGAGTGTAATGACAAGAAACGAATTGAGTCTTCGATCTTTACCCCGATTTGTCATGACATCATGACCGTGACGTAAGCGACAGAGGTGACCGAAATGTCCTGTCGGTACAGTTCCCCAGGTATTTAATGTGTGTCAGTTGCGGTCGGCCGCTACCAGCTTTGAACCGTCGCCGTAAAACCCATAAATAGGTCTTTTTCCATTCTTTCAAACTTTACTTTCAATCTCTTCTCCTCCAATCTTCAAAGCTCTCTGCATTCTTCAAGCTTTTCATCTTCAAACCTTTAAGTTCCATTACTGGTTGTTGATAATAGGCTAAATTCACGTAGTTTAACGTATGTTTATACTCTAACTTAATGATGCTTTACTGCATTAAGGATGTTAAATGATGATAAATTGGCTCTAATTGTGATTTTTGTGTTTCACATGAGCTAAATGCACTGTTGAGAACTTAGGATGGAGATTGGCGCGAAATTAAAGAAGAAAAGCCCCATGGGATATTTGATGGGTGAATTGAAGGATGAAAGGCGCTTGGGGTAGAATAAAAGTCCACTAGCGCGGGCATTAGCACGAGCACTAGCGCGCCCGCGCTAGTCCAGTGATTGGGACAGAACAAAACCCCACTAGCGGGCATTAGCGCGAGCACTAGCGCGCCCACGCTAGTCCAGTGATTCCCAGGCAGACTAAAACCCCACTAGCGCGCCCGTGCTAGTCCAGACGAGAACAGTATTTCTGAAGTTTTGGAAGTTTGGGACCAATCCACTTAACCTATATAAGGTTCAACTCGCCCAAAGGAGTAGATTATCAAGGTTTAGAGGTTAATTCAAGAATAGCAAAGGCAAGAGGCAAGGAGGGAAATTGGGCATCAATTCTCATCCCCTTTCCTTGTGATTTTACCATTGATCATGAATTTTTTTGTTCTTTTCAATACAATTATGAGTAGCTAACTTCTTTAATCTAAGTTTATGTTGAAACCCGTCGAGGATGAACTTACTGTTATATTAATATAGTTTTTCTTGGTTTTCAATCTCTATTTGTTCAACTACGTTCTTGTTGTAGTTGATTGAAGGGACCTCAATTAGCTGTTCCTATTTAGTGTGTATCTACTCGAGAGAGAGAGTGCATATTTAGGTAATTGTTGAACTACATCACTCCCGGAGTATAGGAGAGATCCATAACCGAGGGTTTAAAGGTTGGATTAGAGATAACGATACCTTGGGTGAAATCTAAAGTGAACTGTAGTATTAATTAGCTAGCGTAACTCGAGAGAGTGCGTCTAGCAGGTTATCATAATTACTTGAGAGAGTTTATGATAGCCTGAGGGTTCATGATTGATAGAGATAATTAAGCCAAAACTATAGAAAATATACAATAAGGGATTCCATCAACGGGGGAAACCATAACCTTAGACCTTTGTCGCATTTGTTTACACCTCAGTAGTAGTTAATCTTTAGTTTTATTATTTTTGTTCAGTTGTAGTAGTAAAAATACCGGAAAGTAATATTCATAACTTTTGGGAAAATTAATTATTGAGAATCCAGTACTCTAATAACAACAATTGATAGGTTAGTTCCCTGTGGGATTCGACTCTGGGAAAAATACTCAGATTATATTTGTAACGCCCGCTTAGTCTTTTATTAGACATAGTTGAGCGTGATCAAATTTTGGCGTCGTTGCCGGGGAGTTAACGGTATTATCAATTGTAGTTGGAGGAAAATACAAAATTCTTAAGTGTAGTCAATTTTCTTCGATTTCATTCATATATTGAATTTCTAATGTTTGCTGAATCGGTTGTTCAGGTGCATGCCTAGAAATTCATCGAGAACTGGTGAAGTATTTGAAGCCTTACCAGACCCCGAAAAAGTTTTCAAGGCCTTGAACAGGGCAAACCGGAAAAGCAAGCAACAACCACTCATTGAACACATTGAAACAGACATGGCAGATATGAATGATAGGAACAACAATAATAATGGGGAAGATGTGGTTGACCCAGCCGCACAGATTGCGGCGCCTGGGGTGCCCATTGTACCAGAGGCGCTTTTATATGACTGGGCACAACCCATAACGGAGAATCTGGCCACCGCGATCATACTCTCTCAGATATAAGCTGAGTCCTTTCAAATCACAAATAATATGTTGCACTTGTTGCATAATAAAGGTCTATTTTCGAGGTCATACATTGAGGATCCCCAGCAGCATTTGAAGAACTTCCTGTTAATTTGCAAGACTCGGAGGCAACCAAAGGTCACTTCGGATGCAATAAGACTGTTGTTGTTTCCGTTCTAAGTGACAAGAGTAGCCCAGACTTGGCTCAACTCGCTCCCTATCAATTCTATTTCTACATAGGTAGAGTTGGTCAAGAAGGTTTTTAATAAATTCAATCCACTGAACAAGACAACGCAACAAATTGATGAGATCTTAAGCTTCAGGCAGAAGCCTATGGAGACACTGCAGGAGACATGGGAACGGTTTAAAGGGATGTTGGTTATCTGTCCTCACCATGGTATTCCAGAACAGATGTTGGGGCAGCGATTTCATATGGGTTTGGCTGATGGTGTGAAAGCTAATATTGATGCTTCAGCTGGTGGAGCATTCCTGAGCAAAACATGGAGAGAGAGCCAAATCTTACTTGATAAAATGGCACAAAATTCAGGGTGGAGAACCAGGGGTGCACCTATTACCCCAGTGGTTCACTCAGTGCCATTAGATCCGTCCAACATTATTGCTGAAAATATGGCAACTTTGATGACACAGATGAGCATACCTACGAAGAAGGTAGAAGAGTCGGGGAAAAAACATCAAATTCATATTGTGGATACTACCAATGGGGGCTTATGCACATCTTGCATGAGTCAACCTATTGGTAATCAGTGAAATGCAGATTGCGATCATCCTCACTACCCGGAGAATATGAATTATGTGTCAAATTATGGAGACCAGAGACAGGGTGCACAGAATTGGGGTCGGCAGGCTCAGCCGTACATACCACCTCATCAGCATCATAACAGGGGAAACATGGGTGCCATGATACCTCATGGTAATGTGGCGCCTTACCAAAGGCCACAAAGGTTTAATAATCAAAATCAGCAACAAGCATATCACCCCCCTCAGCAACAACATGGGGGGAGACAAGAAGATGGATTTTCTAGACTTGAAGCGATGATACAACATGTTATTGTGTCAAATGCCAATATCAGTTAGAGAGTAGATGCACACGAATCAGCTATTAAAAATATTGAAGTGTAGATGGGCCAAATTTCAATGTCCTTGAATAATCGTCCTCTTGGTACTTGCCTACAGACACTTAGGTAAATCCTAAGGACCAGGGCCTAAAGCAGCTGATGGCAGTAAGCCTCCGCAATGGCAGGGACTTAGACTTGGAACAGGAGATAGCGCGTGAAAGCAGACAGGCCGAGACACTGGTACCAGTGTCGATTGAACTTGATGATTCAACAACCCTGACCAAGGTAACAATGCAGCCTGCTGAAGGAGAACCCATTGCGCAGAGTGAGGCTGAAAAAGAAGTGGAGATATCCCAGGAGCCGGTAGTTGAGGTGGTGGCTGAGAAAGAAAAATCCCAAATCACTGGGAAAAAGATACCGCCAGCACCATTCCCTCAAAGGCTGGCCAAGTACTAGAAGGATGAATAGTACAAAAAGTTCTTGGATATGCTGAAACAGATACAAGTAAACATTCCTTTAATTGATGCTCTGAAGGAGATGCCTGGCTATGCAAAGATGATGAAGGACTTGATGTCCCAAAAATTCGATTTCCAAGACTTGGCAACTATGACTCTTACTCAGACTTGTAGTGTTGTAGTGACACGACCAATTGCAGAAAAGTTGTCTGATCCAGGGAGCTTTACAATTCCCTGCACCATTGGCAATTTTTCTTTTGCCAAAGCATTGTGTAATTTGGGGGCCAGTATTAATCTCATGCCCTTGGCCATTTACAAGAGACTGGGGATTGGTAGAGCCATACCAACTTCAATGTTATTGCAGCTGGCTGACAGGACGGTAAAGAGACAGTCAGGCATTCTGGATGATGTATTGGTGCAAGTGGGGAAGTTTGTGTTCCCTGCTGATTTTGTGATAATTAATTGTAGAGTGGATGAAGAGATTCCCATGATCTTGGGAAGGCAATTCTTGGCCATAGGCAGAGCCCTCATTGATTGTGAAACTAGGGAGCTCAAGATGAGGCTAAATGATGAAGAAATCATATTCAATGTGCAAAAATCCATGAGGTGACCTAGTTTATTCGCCAATTGTTCTCTCATTGATGCTGTGGATGTGATAATGGAGGAAGATGATGCGTCCTTAACTATTGAGGACCCCCTTGTTGCATGTTTGATGAATTTGGAGGAGGTAAATAGGGAATAGTTGGCAGAATGGGTGTTAGCACTTGAAGGAAAAGGGGTCTGGCCGAGGGCTCTCGAGTTTGAGCCATTACACTTAGAGAAAATAGAGAACCCTCCATCCAAACCATTTGTGGAAGAACCACCCAAACTGGAGCTGAAATCACTACCAGCCCATCTCAGGTACGTGTTTCTTGGACCTAACTCTATTTTACCTGTTATTATCTCATCAAGTTTGTTAGATGTGCAGGAAAATCAGCTGTTACAGGTACTCACTGAGTGCAATAATGCCATTGGGTGGACCATGACAGACATCAAAGGGATCAGCCCGGTATATTGTATGCACAAGATTCTCCTGGAAGATGGACACAAATCTTCCAAGTAACACCAAAGACGGCTGAACCCAAACATGAAGGAAGTTGTGAAGAAAGAAATTATCAAGTGGTTAGATGCATGAATCATTTTCCCTATCTCTGACAGCAACTGGGTTAGCCCAGTGCAATGTGTTCCAAGAAAGGGTGGCATGACGGTTGTGGAGAATGACAATAATGAGCTGATATCGACAAGAACTGTCACTGGCTGGAGAATTTTCATGGATTACATAAAGCTAAATCTTTCCACCCGGAAAGATCACTTCCCACTTCCCTTCATCGATCAAATTCTCGACAGGCTGGCAGGGAGGTCTTACTTTTATTTCCTGGATGGGTACTCGGGGTACAACCAAATTCCATTACCCCAGAAGATAGGGAAAAGACCTCATTCACATGTCCCTATGGGATATTTGCCTTCAGAAGGATGCCATTCGGCCTCTGCAATGCACCTGCCACATTTCAAAGGTGCATGATGACCATATGCACAGACATGGTCGAAGATATCATGGAGGTATTCATGGATGATTTCTCAGTAGTGGAAAATTCATTTGATGAGTGCCTAGCAAATCTGACCCGTATGCTAAAGAGGTGCATTGAGACGAATCTTGTGCTTAACTGGGAGAAGTGCCATTTCATGGTACAAGAAGGGATAGTCTTGTGGCACTTGGTGTCGAGCAAAGGAATTGAGGTGGACCGCGCCAAAGTAGGTGTGATTGAAAAGCTTCCACCACCCACATCGGTCAAAGCTATACGTAGTTTCCTTGGGCATGCCGGGTTTTACCGGCGATTCATCAAAGATTTCTCCAAGATATCCAACCCTCTCTGTAAGTTTCTTGAAAAAGATAACCCCTTTGTGTTTTCTAATGATTGCAGGGTGGATTTTGAGGAATTGAAAAAGCGGCTAGTCACAACCCTGATAATTGTTGCCCCCGACTGGGAGCAACCGTTTGAACTCATGTGCGATGCTAGTGACTACGCAGTGGAAGCCGTGTTAGGTCAGCGCAACGATAAGATAATGCACCCAATCTATTACGCAAGTAGGACATTGAGTGGAGCTCATCTGAACTACACAGTGACCGAAAAAGAGATGTTGGTAGTAGTATTCACCTTTGACAAGTTCAGATCATACTTGATCGGGTCGAAGGTGATTGCGTACACGGATCATGCAACTATTAGATATTTGATTGAGAAGAAAGAATCCAAGCCGCGCCTAATTCGTTGGGTGCTGCTGCTGCAAGAATTTGATTTAGAAATTCGTGACCGCAAGGGCACGGAGAACCAAGTCGCTGACCACCTGTCGCGACTTGAAGGTGCTGAGAATGTAGTAGAAGCAGAAGATATTCTGGAAACCTTTCCAGACGAGCAGCTACTCGCCACGAGCATGGAGGATATTCCATGGTATGCAGACATTGCAAACTACCTGGCAAGTGGTATTGAACCTTATGAACTCTCATCTGTCCAAAATAAAAGGTTCTATTGTGATTGCCGCAATTTCTATTGGGGTGAACCTCACTTTTTTAGAATTTGTATTGATAACATAATCCGGAGGTGTGTCCCCGAGATAGAGCAATTTTCTGTTTTGCAGGCTTGTCATGCATCAGCGTATGGAGGGCATTTTTGAGGAATCCGCACAACAACTAAGGTTCTAGAGGCTGGATTCTACTGGCCAACTGTGTTCAAAGATGCTCACCAATAGGTGAAGGGTTGTAACGAGTGTAAAAGGACGGGGAAAATATCCCGTTATCATAAGATGCTCATGAACTCGATACAAGAAGTGAAGGTGTTTGATGTGTGGGGGATTGACTTCATGGGGCCCTTTGTCAGCTTCTATGGAAATAAGTACATACTTGTTGCTGTAGACTACGTGTCCAAATGGGTGGAAGCTGCAGCACTCCCTACCAATGATGCAAGAGTGGTGGTGGGATTCTTGAAGAAAAACATATTCACCGTTTTGGGATCCCAAGGGCCATTATCAGTGACGGAGGCACTCACTTCTTGCAATCTTGTCTTCAAAAAGCTACTAGCCAAGTATGATGTGCCCCACAAGGTGGCAACCCCTTATCACCCTCAGACGAGTGGGAAGGTTGAGATATCAAACCACAAAATCAAGAGTGTGCTGACCAAAACAGTAAATGCCACAAGAATTGATTGGGCGAAAAAGCTTGATGATGCACTCTGGGCCTATAGAACTGCATTCAAAACGCCAATTGGTATATCTCCGTACAAATTGGTGTTTGGAAAGGCCTGTCACCTGCCTGTAGAGTTGGAACATCGAGCTTGGTGGGCACTGAAACAGTTGAACGTGGATCTTGATGTTGTAGGTACAAGTCGAGTCACAGAGCTGCATGAGTTGGAAGAATTCAGGTATCAAGCATTTGAAAGCACGAGGCTGTATAAAGAAAGAATTAAAAGGTTACACGACAAGAACATTGTGGACCGCAACTTCAAACCCGGAGATAAGGTACTGCTCTATAATTCAAGATTGATATTATTTCCGGGTAAGCTCAAGTCTCGATGGTCTGGACCATTCAGAGTGGTCGAAGTGTTTCCCTCTGGTGCTTTGGAGATTGCTACTGAAGATGGGTCCAACGCCTTCAAGGTTAATGGAAAGAGATTAAAATTGTATGTGGGGATGGACGAAACCAAGGAGTTGTCTGTGGTGCATCTTTTTTGAACCCCAGAGGTCGACCGAACCTTAAATGCGCTCAGTTTGCGTCGTGCCATGACGTTAAATCAGGCGCTTCATGAGAGGCAACCCATTGACTTGTTGTAATTGTCGTGCCACAACATTAACTAAGGCGCTGGTTGGGAGGCAACCCAATACATATAGTGTTTATAGTGTAAGTACTAACATATGCAGGTGTGCGAGGAAAGGGGTGTACACAAGACCCCAAGAAATAGGAACGAGAAGAACAAAGTTTGCTGACGCCTGGACTAGCGCGACCGCGCTAAGATCGCTCTAGTCGAGTTTCATTCTGCCTCCCAGGCATCGCTACTAGCCCGACCGCGCTAAGCTCGCGCTAGTCGAGTTTCATTCTGCCTAGTGACCCTTGGACCAGCAGTGCGCGCTACACTAGCGCTAAGGTCGCACTAGTCCATCTCGACACAGGTAAGTTTTTGTTCACTTTACCACAACCTCTACTTTCCCTCTCACGTTACAACTCACCTCCCAATAAACCCTTCCTCTTCTTCTACTATTCCTCTCCCTCTCCTTCCCCAAACCAAACAAAAATCCTTGCACTTCTTCTACTTCCTCCTACAACTCAAGCAATCCCAAGACCAAGTCTTCTTTAACCCCCATAACTCCATCTCTCTCGCTCAACTCTACAGGTATGTATCTCCCCACTAATTTTTTTTTGTACTTTGTTTTGTTTTTCCTTTTCCTTTGTACAAAAATTGTAGCCTTCCTTTTTATTTGGTAGAAATACTTGGTAGTAGTTGATTTGTACTGAAAATTGATGATATGTGGAGTGTGTGTTGTTGTGATTGTGTTGGGTAGAGTTTGGGTTATTGTAGTGGTGCTTCACATCCAATATTGAGTAATTTGGGGTTTAAAGTGTTTAATGCCCACCACATGTTTGTGAAAATGCCCCATTGGAGGGAGTTAATGTGACCAATTGTACGGTGAAGTCTGAGCAACCACAGTTGGGTCACCATGTTGTACTGAGCTAATATTGTGCTCATTGTAGGTACAATGCCTCCACGCAAGCGTCAAGCCACCGACTCCTCCTCGAGCCGACCAGCAGGTGCCCCCACCGGAAGGCCACGAAAATCAGTTGACTCTAGGCCTTTCGATAGCCACAAGTTTGTCTCAGCAAAAGCTCAGGGCATGGGCATGTTCGCTGAAAAAGAAGATAAGTCAGCTGTACCTGAGCAGGGCATGGATTTCGACGCCATCCGGATGAACTGTCCTAAAATGTATGAGGTGTTAATGCAGCATTGTCTGGATGTCTTCTTTGAAGAGCCCCATGAGGCCAACGCTATGATTGTTCGGGAATTTTATGCCAACACTCCGGAGCACAAAAACTATGTTGTAACAGTACGGAGGAGGCAGGTCAAATGCCTCAATGGAGAACATTCGGAAAATGTATAGGCTACCTCCACCAGTGGATGTGTATGAGGATGGCTACCAGACAAATGGCAAAAAGTGGTCTTCCTGGGATAGATTCCTCCCGACCATATGTCAATCGGGCGTCGCGATGTGGTGGTACAAGTATGGGAACAAATTCCACTCATCAGCCCTCAAGTTTGAGGCCAAATGTTGGTTGTACCTAATCAACAGTAGACTCTTGCCATCCATAAACACCTCAGAGGTGAACATTCCTCGAGGGTGTTTGATTTGGTGCTTCATGATGGATAAACCATTTGATGTAGCCCGGGTCATCCACGAGGAGATGTTTGTCCGCAGCAAGGTCCAAATGTATGGGTTCTTCTACCCATCTCTCGTTACTAGATTGTGCTTTGTGGCTGGGGTGCCAGGCAACTTTGCAGTAGATGGCTGGGTGCCTACACTGCACTCATTCAAAGCTGAAAGAGTTACTACAGGCAAGAATGCGGTGGTGGCGGATGAGGAATTGGAGGGGCGTGACTCTGAGGAAGATGAGGCGGGGGAGGATCCACAACATGGAGAGGAGGAGACTGAGCACATGGAGGAGGAGTAGCCCATTCAGGAGTAGGCTGCAGATGTTGGAGGCCCGTCTAGGGCTAGTCGGGGACAGTGATTGGATCACCTGGAGCACAATGTGGCCGGGTTGAGGACCACAGTGATTGAATTGGGGACCAGAGTTGATGAAATGATTTCCCATCAGAAAAAACCAGAAAGAAGATTATGGGCTGGCTACGTGCCCTGAGTCGTACTTGCAACGTAGACCCAGGAACTGTCTCCGACCAAGATTGAGCTTTCAGGGAAGTCCCCTTACCTTACTATGTATTTTTATTGGCCATGAGGACATATCCTCATTATAAGTGTGGGGTGGGGGAAGGATTCCCTGTTTGTTGTATGTTGTACACTTGTTAATTGTTTACTTTAATTTTCTTTTAACTTAGTAGAATTGTAGTTGCTTTTCATTGTTTTTGTTTAAGGTTGTTTTTGTTTTGTTTGTGTTGTACATAGTGCATAATCAATTAAGTCGTCTTGGCCTGACGAAGGATCCCTTCGACGGGGTTCTTGAGGGTCTAAGTCGACCATAAAAAAAAACAGAAAATGTAGTAGAATCTTCCTGGTGACGGACTTCTTAGGCAGTTTTCTTGAGGGAAGTTAGTCCAAAGAAAACACCAAATTTTTTTTTAATTTTTTTTAGGTAGTGTAGTAACTCCCCCTTGGCTTTTCTTCTGATCACGGTTCTTTTCAAAGGGTTTAGCTTGAACCGGGTATAATTAGTTTTCTTTTTATTTTTTTAGTTGTTAGGTTTCTTGTGGGCAAAGAGATGCATCCCTTAGTGTGTTACACCCGAACACCAAAGACCCTAAAGTGTGACACTTAGGCTCACTTTTTTACTATTGTAGAATGCCTTAATTTTGCATGTTGTAACTGACTTGAATGCTCAATGAAGTGTCTTGATGAACCAATTTGGAGTGAATTATGTTCCATGTGCGTGTAAGGTATTTTGCATTGTATTCTATGTCTACATTTAATACCTAGAACTTGCCCTGTGTGTGTGCAAAGCGAAATAGAAGTCTGTTCAGTCTTAGAGGTGATATAGGAATTTCTTTGTTAAGCCAGACATAAATGTGTATCCACCTTATTGCAATTAACCATAGTTAACCCCTTTGAGCTTATAAACATGTTTCTTTGGCAACCACATTACAAACCATACCCAATTGTTTGAATAGCCTGTCTGTTTGAACCATGCTTTCTCATGAGCACTTGAATTGTTGGCAAATATGTAAAAGTCAAAGTGTGGGGTGGTGGTTTAGTTTGTGAGGGAAATCAAAGAAATAGAATGAAAGGTGCAAAGTTGTGGAAAAAAAAATGCAAGATTAAACGCCACTTAGAAAAAAAAGGGAGAAAGAGGAACGAATAAATGCAGTCCTTGATGAGTAGTGGCTTGATAAAATTGCACCTAAAAAGAGTTTGGGTTGAATATGAAGAAAAGTGTGGTGAAAGTTCTGGCCAAGCATAAGAATGGACTGAAAGTTAAAGTAATTGTATTAAAAGTGCTTAGGGAGGTTAGTCACTATATCTAAATATATCCCACCCATCCCTTAGCCTACATTACAACCAAATGAAGACCTAATTGATCTTAGACTGAATGGGCTCGATTAGTAGAGTATTACACTACAGGCAAGCCTATGGTGCATCTTTGTGGCATATGAATGTTCTTTCTGAGAGTGAATTCTTTCTACTTAAAGTTCCTGCTTGTTCTTAATATTACTCTTGTTGAACTAATCTCATTTGTGTGATGTGAGGGCATGTGATTCATGACAGAAAGGTAAGTCTTGATCTCCTTGAAGAGCATCTTGAGGAAGTAAGAGTATGGCATGACATGTGAGAGTTGCCGCTTGAGGAATAGATGTTACACAGCTAGGTACAATGCTTGTAAAATGTTCGTGGTGTGACACCGTAGGGAAATGCTTGATGAAAGAACCCTTGTAGGATATAGTGGATTGCTCGAGGATTAGAAATTATTTAAGTGTGGGGTGTTCATAATAGGCTAAATTCACGTAGTTTAGCGTATGTTTATACTCTAACTTAATGATGCTTTACTGTCTTAAGGTTGTTAAATGATGATAAATTGGCTCTAATTGTGATTTTTGTGTTTCACAGGAGCTAAATGCACTATTGAGCACTTAGGATGGTGATTGGTGCGAAATTGAAGAAGAAAAGCCCCATGGGATATTTGATAGGTGAATTGAAGGATGAAAGGCGCTTGGGGTAGAATAAAAGTCCACTAGCGCGGGCATTAGCGCGAGCACTAGCTCGCCCGCGCTAGTCTAGTGATTGGGACAGAACAAAACTCCACTAGTGCGGGCATTAACGCGAGCACTAGCGCGCCCGCGCTAGTCCAGTGATTCCCAGGCATACTGAAACCCCACTAGCGCGCCCGCGCTAGTCCAGACGAGAACAGTATTTCTGAAGGGCACTTTTGGAAGTTTGGGACCAATCCACTTAACCTGTATAAGGTTCAACTCGCCCAAAGGAGTAGATTATAAAGGTTTAGAGGCTAATTCAAGAATAGCAAAGGCAAGAGGCAAGAAGGGAAATTGGGTATCAGTTCTCATCCCCCTTCCTTGTGATTTTACCATTGATCATGAATTCTTTTGTTGTTTTCAATACAATTATGAGTATCTAGCTTCTTTAATCTAAGGTTTTGGTGAAACCCGTTGAGGATGAACTTATTGTTATATCAATATAGTTTTGCTTGGTTTTCAATCTCTATTTGTTCAACTACGTTCTTGTTGTAGTTGATTGAAGGGGCCTCAATTAGCTGTTCCTATTTAGTGTGTATCTACTCGAGAGAGAGTGCATATTTATATAAATGTTGAACAACATCACTCCCGGAGTATAGGAGAGATCCATAACCGAGGGTTTAAAGATTGGATTAGAGATAACGATACCTTGGGTGCAATATAAAGTGAACTGTAGTATTAATTAGCTAGCGTAACTCGAGAGAGTGCGTCTAGTAGATTATCATAATTACTTGAGAGAGATTTATGCTAGCCTGAGGGTTCATGATTGATAGAGATAATTAAGCCAGAACTATAGGAAATATACAAGAAGGGATTCCATCAACGGGGAAAACCATAACCTTGGACCTTTATCGCATTTGTTTACACCTCAGTAGTAGTTAATCTTTAGTTTTATTATTTTCGTTCAGCTGCAGTAGTAAAAATATCGGAAAGTAATATTCATAACTTTTGGGGGAATTGATTATTGAGAATCCAGTACTCTAACAACAACAATTGATAGGTTAGTTCCCTGTGGGATTCGACTCTGGGCAAAATACTCAGATTATATTTGCAATGCCCGCTTAATCTTTTATTAGATATAGGTGAGCGTGATCAATTGTTGATCTCTTTTAAAACACCAAATATTATCATCTCCATTATTCTTTTCCATCAAAACCTAATGGCAAAGACGTCTGAAATTGTTCCACAAAAAGAAAATGCCTCCTCATCTTGGCCGGTTGGCGAGAAAACGTTGGCGGAGCCACGCCCTGAGGAGCTTGTTCCCGGAGGTTGCTTTATTATTTCCGACTTCAAGGTCGAGAAAACCTCATCGGTCCCCGGTCGATGTGAGCCGGTATAGAGATACATATGCTCGATATCCGAGAATTTCCTCAAACAAGTGAAGAAAGTCTGTAACTGGGAAAACAAAGAAGTAGTGATACCGGCCCTTGAAGAAAATATCACTACCCACGTGGAAGGGTTGTTGAGTGTTTACACTTATACTTTCACGCTGGGTCCCCTTGAGTTTTGTGGCTCTTTTGATAAGTGGTGAAATGATTAATATTGAAGTAAGAAAAGTTTTGTACTAAGCTAAAAGTCAAGTTGATTCAAGGGATTTAGTTTGGTATAGTGGTTAATTTTTGTCATGCGCCCATTGTTATATTTATATTGCTAATAAGCGAAGAGTTTTATCACTATTATTTGCTTGCTGGTTACTTTCAGGCTAGCTCAATATTTATTTATTAGTAGTTATTAAATTAGTAGTGGGCTTTTGGAACTAATGAGCCATGATATATTATGTAAGAGATAAAGTAATTGGGCACAATAAATTAGGTCCAGGTCTGAAGCATTGAAGCATGCTAGATGGCCCATTTTTTTAAAATAACTATGTGGACAATAAACAATTTCTGCAGGCCCAATACCAATTAAGCTAAATGGCCTTTCTTCTCTATAAAAAATAAATAAAATACTGGCCCAATTATTTTAAGATATTATATGCTAGTCCAAATGATTAAAAACTAAGTTTCTTCCGATAGATCCAATAAAAGTGGATGTCTCTTTTAATTTTTTCCTTCTCCTTAATAGCTTAATTATTTTTAATTAATTTAAACACTAGTAGTAGGTGCGTTTTAACTTTTCCATTCACGAACACAAGCGTGATATTAACATTCGATATTTTAATTCAATAATCTCATACCATATTCTACTAGCTTTAAGTAATTTGTAATTTACTTAATCCTTTCGCTAAAATAGCGGATTCGCTTGCGTAACGCGATAGTTGATAATTAATTAATTTCTTCAAGTGTAGTAACTTTTTCAAAAGTAATAATGTATTAATAATCCTTGTCATAACTACGGATTCGCTGGCGTAACACTATTATGATAAAATTAATAAATTTCGTCTCGATCACGTGTTCACTTGCGTAGGTGGTTACGACATCTTATTATTCAAAATTTTCTTTAATTTTTCTAATAATCCAGAAATAAAAGCGCATAGGTATAATATAAAAATCATATAAATCACAGTTTGTCCAAAATTAGTTCAAGCCAAGTTTAAGTCAATAAAGTGATCGTGCTAGAATCACGGGACTCGTGAAACGCCTTACACCTTTTCCCCGGTCAACAGAATTCCTTACCCGAACTTTATTTTCGCAGACTGATATAAATAGAGTCAAACCTTCCTTTAATTTAAGATTCAAATAAAAGATGACTTGGAACACTCTAAAATCAATTCCAAGTGGCGACTCTGAACAATAAAATAATCCCTACTCAAGTTTGTCACTTTAATTGGAAAAACTCTTCGCCCACAATCCATAATACACATAAACTCAGTGCACCTAGGTTTTGATTCAGAGATTTGACACTGAACAAACAAATAACGTTAAATTTAATCATGGTACAACATACATTCGAAAATTAAATTAGTTTAATATGATATCTGTAAGAGGGGGGAGTGACTAATTATTGATACTGAAAAATTCAGAGATATTAGTGAAGATATTCATAAATATATCAGTTTTTTTAAATTGTAGACATGGAGACCCTTCAAAATGGTACATCTCACAATAAATGGTAATTCCATGTTCGATTAAACACGTAGTTCAACAATCACCATTCATTCAAACATCAAACTACGTACAATTAAATGTAAATTCAAACTCATAAAAAAAAAAGTAATTAGGTGTACAAGGTATTTCGCGTTCATGCAAAGTACAGAGAACAATCATACACTAAGATACGTGATGTATACAATCCATCCTACTGCAGTCATTAGTGGCCGCTTCCATTGTTGGTTCGAACCTGTGACCTATAATTTATACGAAAATAATTTTACCGTTGCTCCAAGGCTGTGCATGTAGTTCTTTTTTATTTTTTTATTTTTTTGTTCAAATTCATGTGTTTGGTTCAGTAAATATAATAATCTGTCACTTGATGATAAGGACTTTCCAACAACAAATTTGCTATAAATCTAGAGTCCTTTTCCTTTCTACACGAATGGACAAAAGGAGGAAAAATGATTTGTCAAAAATTGGGACAAACAAACAAAAAGAAAGAAGAAAGGTAAGAAAAGATTATATCATGGAACAACCGACACTTACAAATGCATAATCTTAATTTGTTTATGTAAGTATTTTTGACTTCATTGTTAATTTAGTATTGATTTTGGTATAATTTTTTTTGAAAAAATGTAGATTCTATGATTTTCATTAATTATATATAATAAAAAAAAGACGTTGTTTCAAATTACTGGTATCTTAGTTTAATTTTTTTTTAAGAACTAACAAAGTAACCGCCCACCCAACCGCTTAAACTAAAAACAGTCGCGGAGGTATAATATATGCATAATTTATGTACTATATATATATAATTATGAATAATCAATGTATAATTTATGATATAGCTAGAAAAAGTAAATACTGAATATGACGAACTAGTTGGGTAAAGATACCTTAAAAATTTAGCAGGTTATTTCTTCACGAGTTGAATGTAATCTCACGAGCAAACAAAGCTTGCAATTTTTAAGGGGCATTATCTCAACCAAGAAAAACACCAATTGTGACTAAGTTTTTAGCAAAAGTTTTATTTTCACTCTTTTAGGGAACTAATTTTTCTAAGCTCATTATGTCTATTTAAACACTACACCATTGTCTAAATAGTTTATTGATTCAAAATGAATAAATTGCACCTAGGAAAGTCCTAAAATCCTCATCTACACAAAATTTAGTAAATATATATAAAAAATAATATTTGGAATTAGTACCAATCTAATGCATTTGACAATTAATTACATCTCTTCAAACTACGAACCATTCACTATATATATCATACGAAATTTAAAAATAAAGAAGTTCCAATATATATATCTTTTATATTGCTTCATATCCAAACTAGACACACTTTCTTTGCTCACCAGTCACCAATATATCAAAGTTTTACACGCTCATCCATGATTTTTCTTCCCCTGCAAAAGAAAAAAAAGGAAAAGAATAGAAAAAAGAAGACCAATCGAAGATATTATATGGATTGAACGAAACAACAGAGTTTTTATGCAGAAAGCAAAAACAAGTGATGTTTTAGCTAGAGAAATAGCTTATACCTGTCATGTTCGTGTTGCTACAATCTTAAGATGACTTTACGGAATTTCAGATTTCCTAGTTAATGTGTAATGATAGTTTCTATTACTGTGGATGTGTTTGCCATATGAATAGTAGACTGAGTATAAAGTCTAGTTAGACTTTTATATATTCCACTTGGTAATTAATAAAAGTTGATAATTACCAAAAACAACGAAAAAAAAAAGAATAATACCATAGAATTTTTGACAAACTTGCTATTCATGTTATAATTAAAATTCTATGCATTGATAATATAAAAAAAAATTATAGTACAATCACGTCATGTATAATGTAATTAAGAGTAAATTTTTCTGATATGTTTTAATTGACGATCTACCAAAAATAGTACTCCCCTAGGCTCAATTTATTTTAATATATTTAACTAGGAGACAGATTTTATGAATACTTTTGAAATTGTGTTTTGAATATATCATAACATTTGTAATGACTATAAGACTTTAAAAAATTATGATCTTAAACATGACATAATACTTGTGCGGTTGTAACCAAATAAACTTTGCAGAACCCTTTCACCTAATTGATAGTGCTTACGCTAGCATCTGGGAAAAATATTTACGAGTTCTCATAAGGTTTAAATTAAAAAATTTCCAAATTTAAAAATAATTTATTCTTTTTAGAACAGATTATAGAGATTTCGAACATTCTACTATATGTATTACACTGCATTGATATATAAATTTAAAAATTTTTTTTACTATCGGCATATATATATAACTTAAATTCTTTTTCATGTTTAGGAATGGAGTAATACCTTCTTACCATTTTCCCAGGCGTTGTAGTTGTTAAACCTTTAGATTTGTGATGAAACAAGATGCCAGTTTGATGATGACTGTTATGCCTTCCCCCTCGTGGTGGGGGTATGTTTGTATGAGTTTCTGGACCTCTATAATCAATATCATAAATCCCCGACTCCACATTTGATAACTCCATTTTCCCTATCACCAAAAAATTATGCATATTTCATAAAAATGACGCAAATCCAGAATCTAGAGTTAGTGGGTACAGTTGAATGGGAGCCTTGGAGCAACGGTAAAGTCATTTCCATGTGACCTATAAATTACGGGTTCGAATTGTGACATCAGCAATTGATGCTTGCATCAGGGTATATATAAGCTGTCTATATCACACCCCTCGACGAGGTATACATTTCGTGCATCGGACTGTCCCAGGGTACAAGTTAAAAAAATATACACACATAATTGAGTTGAAAGTAATGTGTTTAGTCGAATTCGTAAAATCTGCCCTAAATCCGCCTTGTACAAGTAGCTATTTTTTTTCTAACCTTAGGCGGGCGCCCCTCCAAAGTTCAATGAAGGTCACCAGTCTAGGCCATGGGCCTTCTTGATTGCCCATTGACCCCGTACATGTAAGTAAGTACAAGTAACTTAAATTTCTTTCAAACACATACCTGTAGAAGATGAAACAAATGGCGCGACGACGAGGAGGAGGATGAGGAAGAAGATGACATTGAAGGTACACTTAAGCTCCATGCTTAAGATCGATCAAGATCTTAAAAGAGAGTGTTTTATTTTGTGCCAAAGAGTGATGAAACTTGCTAGTGAAAAACTTAGATCATGAAAGAAGCATGACGAAGTAGAGAAGGAGAGAGGGAATAGTACATATGAGTTTAAAGATGAACAAATAAGTGCACAAGGTTTGGCAATTGAAACCATCGCCATCCACACAGCAATAAGTTACAAGGTTATGATGTAGATATGTGTTGGATAGGAACATTTATGTAGTGTGTACCATACCCCCTCTTTTTTCCTCTATTTTCATAAACATTTCTTGGAATAAAATATTGTGGCAAGACTCGTTTTATAGTATGGTTGAGCTTTAAAAATCCTATATTCCAAAAACCTAGAGCTTTTAATATTGAAGAATTGATCTAAACAGCCGTTCATCCAATCATTTAAATTAAAAACAGTCAGTTGATGTATAATTATATGTATAATATATGAAAAATTTATATATCCGGTTAAAAAAAGTAAATAGTAATTCTGACGATTATTTGTGTAAAGATCCGTTTAAAATAATTAGTGGAGTAGTTCATCAGAATCAATCACTATAATGTACTATGTGTTAATATATTTTCAGAATTGTGTTTACATTGGCCAGTCGACGAAAAAATAAATCGGAAAAATTATAAATTCGAAAGAAAGAACCTAAGATAAATCTAATTTATTTAATTTTTGTGTTGCCTGTTTTTCTTTACAAAATTTTTGAAAGGAGAATAATGAGAGGACAGTCCCATGTGTATTGTTGTAAATGTGTTAGAAGGGCAACCCATTTAGGAGACCCTTTGGCTGGATCGATTCTACAAGTAAATTAAAAATCCTGTATTTTTCTTCCTTGTCCTTTGTGTACGTTTTTTTCTTTTTATTTTCTTCCCCTATCTCTAATATAACACTTTGGATTTGGTAAATCCTAAAATAGTCTGACATTATCGTTTACACCAAAACTTAATTCGTTTCAATCTGATGCATTTGGAATTTTCTTGAAAATTTTATGGGTAGTTTGTCTTCTTTCTTAAGTAGAGATTGGCACCCTTTACTATGCTCCTTTTGTGCATGTTGTGGTTGGAAAATTCAATGCACTGCAGAAGATGCGAGATTATAAATTATTGTCTTTTTTCCCATAAATTCCGTTGAACTACGGAGATCGATCTAGAGAGAAGAATTAATGGCACAAATAGAATTGTGTTCGCATTATTTTATTAATAAAATTATGTCTTTTCGTATTTGTATTGTAGTTACAATTTTTTTGTATCACAAATAATTTATTACAAACAAATTGACACGCCCAGTGAAACGGGTTCTGTCCTTCATCTCTTCCTCCTGTAAATCGAAAACTTCAAGTTTCAAAATCATTTGTTACGATTGTTGAGTACTTCAAGTCTCGTCTTCAAGTTTCGGTAAGCATACACTCCAACAAACTTTGAAATATGGGGCATTTATAGACATCGAAATTTTATAGGATCAAGTTAAATCCTAAATTCAAGATATTCCACATGACTCTTGAAATCTTAGAAATCTATAAAGGTTTCTTGGAAGTTACTCTAACATAAACACTAACGCACACTTATATAAAGGGATACATATTCCCTCGAAGAGGGTCTCAAAAAAACTTTATAAATTCTCGGGATATTCACAAAGAGATCAATGCATAAAATAATATCGTGATCAATAAATATTCTTCTTGATAATCAAATACTTCAAGAAGAATATCTCTACAATGATCGACTTTCATGGAGATTAAATAATTCATAGAGGCCCGTATCATCCTATGTTCGAGAATATGCTGATTCAACCCTCGAATCAGGGAGAACAATTCGGAGAAAGAATCAAGGGATAAAGAGAGTTGTAATTCGTAATATTTAATAATAAATCACTTTAATCTTTTGTAATTGTAATTTATTTTTCGTATGTTAAAAATTTATTGCAAACAATTATATATACAAAAATTGGATCTCATCCTCTATTTTCTTCAGCGACATGCATTACTATCAACAGATAGATTTGAATATAATTCCTTGGGTTTGACTGAGGGAGATTCATCCATGGCTAGTAATCTACCGTAGTATTAGTGGCGGAGCCAGAATTTTTATTAAAAGGAGTCAAAATATATAAAAACAAACTCACCAAGAAGTCAAGAAGTGTCATCATATAGTGTGTATATATATATATATTTTAAAAAAAATTACCGAGCTAAACTATGTAATTTTCTGACAAAAGGATGTCGGTTGACACCCGTCGAGTGCATGTGGCTCAGCCACTGCTTAGTACTTTAGGATAAGATCCTCCTTGTTCGGTTTTACTTAATATTCTCAGCTGTTTCCGGTTCGATAAGTTCATAGCTAGTGACTAGCCCGACAATGGAGCTAGGTGTACCCTGCCACACCTTGAGATTCTCTTTAGAAATTTCACAATAAAAAAATAATTGTAGCGTAAGATCGACATAAATACTTTTTTTCGATTAAAAATAGTCTGATGAGAAATCATCTGCTCACGTTCGACTTGAGTCCTTTTGACATTATTATATATGTGACCATAATTCGAATCTATAAATCTGTCTAAATGTTAATTTTAGTCTTGGACAATTTCAATAAGTGGGACTAATTTTACATGTTATGTAAACATCACTGCGATTGATGCTTATGATTGATGAGATAATAAGATAAAAGCAAAAAATTATTAGAATATCCACAATTTTTTGGGCACGTACTGTTACTTGATTATCGCTTTCTAATAATTCTCTACCAAAATCATATAAATAAACTCCAAGAAAACTCCAAGAAACTTTAAACGTAAAATTAAATAAAATGTGATAGAGAGGGGAGTAAGACAAGACTAATGAATTTTAGTGCTGGTTGGATCCTAATGATACTAAAACATTTTGCTTAAAATACTTGCTGGCATTAAGTATTTAAAATATACATCAGTTAATTTAAGCTTAAAAGCCAAAAGTTAAAGTGGCAATATTATATATCATTTAACATGGTCAAATAATTAAATTTATATATAAAATATATATCTTGCATTTATTGATTTAATATAAATATATGAGCAAATAAATAATTTTCAAAATAAATCCGTCGACATACTACAACGAACAATACCATTGCATGCATAATGTTTTGGGTCTCCGACTTGGTATTTCTTTTTATTGTTTAATAGGAACCCGTGTAAGAGGTTAATCAGATTCCTACTTATAAATTAAGATCTAACCTATATATTATATTAAAAACACGAAGGCCCTTAGCGAAATATTGTTCGTCTTTTTTAACCTTTAAAAATAAGTTTTACATTGAATAAAATCAAAATTAAATAATTTTCCTAATTTTAAGGACTTTGAAAACAACTAAAATTTTCTTTCCTAATTTGAATTATGTAGAAACTCCTAATATTTTGGGATACAAAATTAAGAATTGTTTTACTTATATACGTCATTTTCTTAGTTAAATTGTTAACTATAGTAGGACGTAAAATAAATATAGTTCAATTACGACACAACAATTATTAGTTAATTGTTTTAGCTAGGGCACGTAAAAAAAGTGCATGCAGTATATATTAGAAAAAAATTATCGGTAAATAAGATAACGGTTGAGCTAAAAAACTATAAGAACAGATAATAAAAATCGAGTTCGGATGCCTATGTGATTACTAAGGTATATATAGAATAAAGTTATAGTTTATAGGTCCCGTTAAAATAAGTAAAACAAGGGTAACGAAATTTCTATTTTTGGTAAACTATCTAACACATTGTGTAATAAATAACATGAAATATACTGTGTAGAGTTAACTTGTACTGCGACCGGAGGAACTGGTCCCTATCTGTTCACTTATTTGATTTCATTGAGGGTTGAACCAGATATTCTGACTAGTTGCTCAGAACACAAGAAACTAATTATTTCAAATTTCGTAGGTGGTTCCCTCATGAAACTTGTCGAGGCATCAAAAGAAAAGACACATAACTTATCATGAGCCTAATATGAAAATGAATATGAATATAAGATCCTTCTAAATCTCAAGAACAAGACATGGTCTACTCCATGTGAAAGGAAGAAGAACCCCAAAGATAGCAAATCATGGCAAAGCAATGTCTAACACGGTTCCCAGGGGTGGTAAGTGAGTAAGTGGTCATGTGAATTTAAGGTCGTTTTCTTAGGCATTATTTTGGGGACCAAAATGTTAAGGCATTTGGCTGGATGGATTTGTATATTTGATTAAGAGCAGTCCTTTTCCTAGAATTACACCTCTTAAATTCTTGGCATTACTCGTATTGGAGAAATAATGGTTTTGGTCCCTCAGTTATTAGCTTATTCCTTGTGATATTCGACCAAACGCATTCAGCCTTCAATTACACAAAGTGGGTGATTTTAATCCCATCAGAAAAATAAACAGATTACTAATTGCTTCTATAAGGACATTTCTTGGTATTACTCCTATTTGAATAAACTTTTTCACCAATCGATTGTGGACAAAGAAGAACTGAAAAAGATTGAATTTTGGATACATTATTGCAGAAAGTTCTATACTTCTCAATAATATACTTTGAAGTTTGACCAATATTGAATCTAGTTCAATTTTTTCTTTTCTTTTTGGTTGCTTAACAAGAGAACCCGCTGTCGCTACTCTTTGAGTATACAAAATAAATCCCGCACCAATGTAATACCCCGCAAACTACACCACAGGATAAAAGGAAAGCCTCACGCGATGGCCGACGGGCTCGACTGAGGAAGTATACAAGCGACTTTCGAACCTGTATACGATCAAAATCATATGACCCCGATTTTGTAAGATCGAGAGATCGCGTCGAGGGAAGAAGTGTGATAAAGATCTAACTCGGGCTCGAAGGCAGAATAAGAGGCTCAGAGACCTAAGTATTCGAGAGACATCAGAGCCAAGTACGATCGATTAAAAAACAGTGTCGTTATGAGTTTGTTACAAAAGGATAAGCTTCTCGCCACGTCCCCAAGATCATGGCATAAATTCCAGAATAGATTTGTACGAATTAGTACGAATCGATACTAGGTGGTTATACAACTGTCCCAAAAAGATTCTTTACTGTAAATAGAAATGTACCTTATTTAGGGGTTCCCCTCCTATATAAAGGGGACCCCAATCATTTGTAAGGATCATCAATCATTGGCAAAGAATATACATCTTTACTTTTCTGCTCATCTCTCAGAAATTATCCTTTATCTTTATTACATTCTCTTTGCTTATTTCTACTGTTCATCGAAGTTCTTCTCGAGGTTATGGGTGTGCATTCGAATCGGTTTATCGATAAATCGAATCGATTATTTGTTATCGATTTCGATTCCGAAATTCTTTTTATCGAGCTATCGATTTCGATTTCGATTTTGTCCACTTCGCTTATCGATTTATCGATAAGATATACTAAAAGACAACTATACCCTTATTCTATATAACCTTTCCTTTACCCTAACTTATTATTTCCATTTTCCTCTACCCTTATTATTTTCTAATTTCCCCTACCCTATTATTTCCTTTCCTCTTCACGACTTCACGCCGCTTCTGCCTCAAGATTTTCCCCTACGGCCCTACCCTACTCTTCACGAGTCAGTCACGACTTCTGCTTCAGTTCAGGCGCCGGCTAGCGGCGAGCCGTTTCTGCTTCAGTTCAGATTTCAGAATCTGAAGCCTCAATGTTGTTCTGCTTCTGCCCCTTTAGAGCTGAACTGCTGAAGCCTCAAGTTTTCTTCACCCAAAATTCCTCCTTTCTCGGTTTCTCCCACAGATCTGGTAATTCTCTATCTCCAAATGGGTTCTCTCAGTAAATTTTTTTCTGTTTGATAAGAATATGTGCCACAAGTTACAATATGTTTTGACTTATTTTTTGACATTCTTATATAAATTGATCTTGATTTTAGTATTTGGCTATGTGTTAAAAAGTGTAAAGGTTAGAGCTTTTTGCATCAAAATGGCATTTTGGGTGAGTAGTTATAGTGAGTCTGTGTGCATTTTCTTTGAAAAGAATACCCATATGAGAGTTATGACCAAATTTGCACTGTGTGAATACCTAATTTTTGCATGCTTTTAATACTAGTATTTGGATGATTTTAATTGCTTGTGCATTTTTATTTGCATTCCTTCATTAAAAACACCAAAAATATTTTTTACCTTTTATTTGTATATTTTAGTTTTGTATCTTTAAATTATATAAACCAAAAAGATTTTTTCTTTTACTTGTATGCTTTGCTTTAGGACTAAATAAAATAATTAGGGGGTTAAGAGTTTGGGCTATTGTATTTTTAATTAAAATTGAGCCAGATTGGCCCAAAACTTGAGCCCAATTCGGCCAGCCTGGTCCAATAAATGGCCTGCCAAGACCTGGTCCAAAACGACGTAGTTTCATGATTAAACTACATCGTTTCATCAAGTAAAACCAAGACTCCATCCTACCCGTCCATTCCTACTTGATCCAACGGCTCAAGATCAATCTCCCACCCAGGTATTTAAACCCCTAAATCCCCCAAATTTTCGCCCTATTTCCCTTATCCCCCTTCTTCTTCTTCTCTCTTCTAACTCTCTCCTTCCTTCCTCAAGACCTAGCCGCCGCCGCCTCTCTCCATGGCGGCACCACCGTCCACCGGCGTCCAAACCACCCCATTGTTTCACCATCTTCTCCTCTCCTCCTCCTCTTTCCATATCTTCAACTCAAATCTCCCAAAACCTCACCAACCTCCACAAATCTAGCAAACATTGAAACCCTAGCCGCCCCCTTTTCCTCAAATTCGTGAAGTTCCGGCCACCTCCACCCCACAACACATACATGAATGGATAGAGCTCCGAGATACCTACGCTTTCTCCCTAATTTCACCCATAAACACCACCGTCCACCGCCGCCAGCCGCCTCCACTGCCGCGTCACCGCTGCCTCGCTGTCATTTTGCGGCCTCCGTGTCTCTCTGCAGGCTGGCCTTAAAGCAAGGTTTTGTCGTCGATTTTCATCGAAACTAGCCTCCAATTCTACGGAGTCATGGTTTCGAGGAAAATCGACAATGGAATCTTGCTCGAGCCGCGTCACTGTCCCCCTATTGTTTCACTGCCTCACCGTCGCTACGCCACTAGTGNTGCATTGAGATATAAGACGAGTGGCCGTGGGGTTCAATGGAACTAAAAAATAAAATTGACCCATCCCTTGGCCTGAATACGCGAGGTGCCCAATTTCACTAATGTGGTAGGGATTGCAAATTGAGCACAGGTATACTCTAACCTTGATCATAATTAATTCAATTTTTTTTCTTAATAATTAATCTAAACGCTAGGCAACTAGTAGGTGCGTTTTAACTTTTTATTCACGGACTCGCTTGCGTAGCATGATATTAACTTTTAATATTTTAATTCAATAATCTCATCTTATTTTTACTAGCTTTAATTAATTTAATTAATTCTTTTACTAGAATCACGGATTCACTTGTGTAGCGTGATACTTAATATTTTAGTGATTTCCTTAAATGTAGTAATTTTTTNCTAATAATCCGGATATAAAAGCGGCAAGGTAAAAATATAAAAGCATATAAACATCAATTTTTTTTTTCAAAATTAATTCAAGCCAAGTTTAAGTCATAAAGCGACCGTGCTAGAACTACGGGACTCGGGGAGTGCCTTACACCTTCTCCCCAGTCAACAGAATTTCTTACTCGAACTTTGTTTTCGCAGACCAATAATAAAAGAGTCAAATCTTCCTTTGAATAGGGATTCGAATAAAAGGTGTCTTGGAACACCGAAAAAAAATAAATTCCAAGTGGCAACTCTGAACAATAAAATAATCCCTATTTTAAAATTGTCACTTCAATTGGAAAAATCCTTTAACCCGCAACAATCCATAATATCATAACACATATCTTTTGGGGGGTAGAAAAGGAGGTGTGACAGCTCTGGCGACTCCGCTGGGGACTAACCAGAATTCGAGCTTGTACATGTTGACTTTTTTTTTTGGCTTCATTAATTTTGTATATATTGTGATTTATTTGTGTCTAATGTGCTACTTGTTCGCTTTTACGACTTTGATATTGTTGAACTGTACATATAAACTGTCTTCTCACGCACCCCCTCTGAGTCTTCTTGAAATCAAAAATTGGGCATTTGCTTGACATAGCCCACTTTCTTTGAGATAGCCGAGGTGCTNTATATCTGCAGATTTGGAGAAGATATACCACGATGTTGGGGGTCAACCGTAGGAATAATCTCCATGACTACGATAATTCTGGTGGATTCTCTTGAAGAATTTTGGATCTTCTTTTAGCTGGCAGATCATTTTGACTGTTCCTTTGTGGTTTTTGAGTATGTAAGGGTCTTTTATTGTTTTGAGTCTTGTCATTTTGCCTTTTGTCTTAAAAAGTCTGTTTGAGTCAAGTCTGGTCATGTTTAAGCAGTTATCTTTATGTAATTCTTGTTACTGAGTCTTGTCTCAAAAAATGAAAATCAATGAAAAGATTTGTTTTGGAAAAAATCAAAAAAAGGGAACCAAAAAATGTTTGTTTTGTATAAAAAATATAAATAAAAAGAAGAAAAAGAGGGTCGTGTCCCTGAACTACGTGATGATCTGATTCATGCGGCGACATGATACGTAGGCAACCCCTAAAAGGTTCGATCAAAAATGTTTCAGTAACTCTAAAATGAGGGAACAAAATAGGCAAGTGAAAAGAAAAGCGAAAAAAAAAAATAAGAAAGAGAAAAGAGAAAGGAAAAATTTGAGAGCACCAATAAACAGCAGCCTCGTAAGCTGGGATGAGACATGAAGCCTTCCAAAATCATGTTAGAAATGGTGACAATGTTAGGAACATGGCATATTACGTGTGATTCATATGAGTAAAATGCTTAACCCTAACACGTTTGTTGCTCTTTTAGTCAGTAAGCTTAAGGTGGTTGGTTTGTGGTGAAACTGGCAACACATCATTACTTCACCAGATCTAAAGGGAAGGTACCAATGGCTAATAATGATGAAATCGAGTTGGTCAGTGATGACCCCCAGGGCCAGTCAGTTGAGCAAGAGTCGGAGGAAGTGAGAAGATTAAAACAACAATTGTCGGATGTATATCAAGCTTGGGTCTCCGGTCAGCCTCCACCTCAGGGTCCCTCAGAAGGAACTTCTACCGTACCCCTGGCTACTCAACCACCACTCTGTGCAACAAGTGATCACATTCTACCACCCGGGTACGTGCCAAACTACAACATCCATGCCGTCCCTGGTACCTCTAATATGCGACCTCCAGCCGCACCAGTCAGGAACACCCCTATTGTCGTGTCTGGCGCACCGGTATATACAATCCCGCCACCACCACCTGTGACGAGGCCTAACCACGAGCCACCATCTTATGCTTATGATGGACAATACTACTCTCCAAATGTGGATTTCAGGGTCTCGGCTCCATACAATCAGACTCCTCAGTACGAGTCCCCGGTGGAAAATGAAAAGCCTGCCCAGACAGTTGAGCCAGATGAGATGGCCAGGAAGATGAAAAGTCTTGAACAAAACATAAAGAACATGCAAGGACTAGGCGGTCACAAAAGTGTATCTTTCAGTGATCTATGCATGTTCCCTCACATTCATTTTCCGCCGGGGTTCAAGACCCCGAAATTTGAGAGGTATGATGGACACGGCGACCCCATCGCCCACTTGAAAAGGTACTGCAACCAGCTGAGGGGTGCAGGTGGTAAAGAAGAATTGCGGATGGCTTATTTTAGGGAAAGTCTTGCGGGGGTAGCCTCAGAATGGTTCATCGACCAAGATATCTCTCATTGGCATGTTTGGGACGACATGGCCCAGGCCTTCATCAAACAATTCCATTACAACATAGATATTGCACCATATCGCAATTCCCTGTCTAATATGAAAAAGAAGCCGACTGAAAACTTTAGGGAGTATGCAATCAAGTGGAGGGAGCAAGCGGCTAGAGTCAAGCCACCCATGGATAACCATGAGTTGATCGCTGTTTTTCTAGAGGCCCAAGAGCCTGATTACTTTTAGAACATGATGTCCGCAATGGGTAGACCTTTTGAAGAGGCAATCAAAATAGGGGAAATGGTCGAAAATGGCCTCAAGACTGGCAGAATTGTAAGTCAAGCTGCTCTCAAAGCCACTACTCAAGCTATCCAAAATGGGTCGGGAAGTTTTGCAAATAAAAAGAAGAGAGATGAGGGGTCCATGATGACTTCAGGATCCAGGGAAGTTCAAAGGGGGGCACCACACCCTTATGTGCAAGTTCAGCAGGGTCAATCCAGCTACCCTCGACATTATTATCCTCCGCCAATTCCTCAATACCCTGTGGGCCCACCACAGTACACAGTGTTCAATGCTCAGTCTTATGCCCGGCCTCCCAATCAGCAAGTACGGGCACCAGCTCCAAGGATCCCCCGACCTCAGCAGCAAAATTTTCGGGCACCCTACAATGCTCGTCCCAGGCAGGATTATGGTCGAGAGCAAAGGCCGGCAGAAAAATTCACCCCATTGGCTGAATCATGCTTTAGTTTATTCCAAAAGCTGAAGCAAATAGGCGTGATTGGACCCATCACTCCCCACCATATGCATCCTGATTCACATGGATTTCAAGCAAATGCTAGATGTGAATATCATTCAGGGGCCCCGGGGCATAGCACTGATGACTGCTGGACTCTGAAAAGAGCCATAGAAAGACTAATTGCTGAAAAACTNGATGAACTCCCCGAAGAAGGAGCCGGGCACAACAAGGGTTTGCACTTGACTGTTAAATGTGAGGGGCACTACGTGAAACGAGTCATGGTTGATGGAGGCTCAAGTGTAGATGTATGCCCTCTCTCCACCTTGCAGAGCATGAAGATCAATACAGACAGAATCCGACCCAGCAATATCCGTATCCGCTCTTTTGATGGCTCGGTGAGAGATACCATTGAGGAGATCAACCTTACCATGATGATTGGGCCGGTTGACTTTGAAATTGTCTTCCAGGTAGTGGACATGGACACTTCTTATAACTTTCTTCTTGGAAGACCATGGATCCATACGGCCCGAGCTGTGCCATCCGCTTTGCATCAAATGCTCAAATTCGAACATGACATGCAAGAAATTATTGTTCATGGGGAAGACGAGTCATCCGTTTATAAAGACCCGTTAATCCCCTGTATTGAGGCCAAGGAAGGGTACGAATCCATTNTGTATTTTGGGTTGCTTTCAGGGTTGTAATCTAAACATCTCAGTATTTGTTTTGTTTTGATTTTAACCCTTCTATCCTTTCGAATTCAATAAAATGCAGTTCAGTTTCGTATCTTTTTCGTTCCCTAATTCTGTCATTTTGTTTCCATTTCAGTTTCGTTAATGCCGGCTTTAATAACATGACATGCATACGGAATTCACGCCCCGATCTTAAAAAGCTGTCTAATTTCGAAATAATGCATCAAGAGGTTGAATGTGACGAAGATGAGGCTGTTGAGGAAATAACAAGAGAGTTGGAACAATTTGAAAATAAGCCTAAGCCCAACCTCAATGAAACTGAGTCCATTAATATCGGGGGTCACGAAGAAGTTAGAGAAACAAAGATAAGCATTCACACTGAACAAAAAACCAGAGATTCCTTGATTCAACTCTTATTTGAATACAGAGATGTGTTTGCTTGGTCATATGATGATATGCCGGGTTTAAGTGCTGACCTAGTGGTTCATAAGCTTCCCACGTATCCTGATTTTCCACCAATCCAACAAAAGCAACGAAAATTTAAAACGGACATGAGCGACAAAATCAAAGAGGAAATAATGAAGCAGTTGAGCGCCAACGTGGTCAGAGCTGTCCGATACACCACCTGGGTGGCAAATGTTGTGCCCGTTCCAAAGAAGGATGGAAAAACTAGAGTTTGTGTTGACTACAGGGACCTGAACAAGGCAAGTCCGAAGGATAATTTTCCCTTGCCAAACATCCACATCCTTGTAGATAATTGCGCAAAGCATGAGATACAATCGTTCGTGGATTGCTATGCTGGGTACCACCAGATTCTAATGGATGAAGACGACGCAGAAAAGACCACTTTCACCACTCCATGGGGTACTTATTGTTACAGGGTCATGCCATTCGGTTTGAAGAATGCAGGGGCAAATTACATGAGGGCCATGACCACAATTTTCCACGACATGATGCATAAAGAGATAGAAGTATATGTCGATGATGTCATCATAAAATTAAAGACACAAGCTGATCACGTGCGCGATTTGAGAAAGTTATTTGAATGGCTTCGAAGATACGACCTTAAGCTTAATCTAGCCAAGTGTGCATTTGGGGTTCCATCTGGGAAGCTCCTCGGTTTCATAGTCAGCCGGAGAGACATCGAATTGGACCCATAAGACAAAGTCCATTCGAGATTTGCCACCCCCGAAGAATAAAAAGGAAGTCATGAGTTTGC